>SNQJ01S0077191.1:80207-90784 GCA_010110895.2 Picea sitchensis | reverse complement strand
TACCTTTTCTTTTTGGACATAGGGGAAATTGTTCCTACGAAGTCTAATGTCCATTTTTCAAAAGGTTCGATCAATACATGTGTATGAAGTGGAATCTCATCAAATGAAATTGGCTTTCCCATCCTTTGACAATCATTACAATTGGCCATGTATTTATTTGCATGTTTAAAAATAGTGGGCCAATAATAACCTGATTGTAGTATTTTGTATGTTGTCCTTTTGTCCGAAAAATGGCCACCACATAGTCCATCATGACAGGATTTTAGAATTTCATGCATCTCATCTTCCTACACACACCTTATAATCACTGAGTCAGGTCCAGTGCGATACAAACAATCATCATGCCACATGTAATTAGCACTTGGTTGTATGATTCTATGTTTTCCCGAGATGACATATTTTGAGGTAATTCCCATGTTACTAGATAATTTTCTATGTCAACAAACCAAGGAACGTAAGTAGAGATAACAAACAAATTTTCATGAGGAAAATTATCATTAATTGATGCATTATTACCTGTATGAATGAGTCTATATAGAAAATTAACAACAAGATTATATCTCACAGCCTTATCTATGATAACAATATTGAATTCTTGTAGTAGTAGTAGCAACCTAGGAACTGGAGCATTTGTAATAGGTTTATTCATTATAAACTTAATATCTAAGTGATCAGTGTGCACAAAGACTTGATATCCAGTTATATAATGTCTAAATTTATTGATGGCATAAACTACCACTAAGAATTATTTTTCAGTCACAGTGTAGTTTAGCTCAACGGGAAAAATGTCTTTACTGAAAAAATAGATAGCATACAGGACTTGATTTTATCTTTGGCCCAAAACAACCCCAGAGCTATATCTGAGGCATCAGTGAAAATGTGAAAAGGAAGGGACCAATTTGGCCCTCTCAGGATTGGTGCAGTTGAATGTTTTTTTTTTAATATCTCGAAGGAAATTTGACATTGAGAATCCCAATGAAATTCAACATCCTTGGCTAACAATTTGAACATTGGGGCAACTAGTCTTGTGAAATTTTGGATGAATCTTCTATAATATCCAACATGCCCTAAGAATATTCTAACCTCTTTATGGGAACTAGGGGTTCTAATTCGATAAATAATTTCAATCTTACCAAGATCTACCTATATCCTGATGGTAGAAATATGATGGCCTAAAACAATCCCCTTGGTGAGCATCATTATAGATTTTTCATGGCTGAGGGAAAGGTTGGTCTCTCTACACCTGATCAATAATTTCTCTAGGTTGTCTAAGTCTTGTTGGAAATCATCCCCACATACTTTGAATTCATCCATATATACTTCCACACAGTCATGGGTCATGTCATAAAAAAAGGTCAGGACAACCCTTTGAAAATTGGTAGGGGCATTACATAAACCAAAGGGAAGGACCCTATAAGCGTAAGTACCTGATCTAACACTTGATATATGAAGGGTAAGGGAAATTAATCTCTAAAAGTAGCCTTATTCAAATCTCTAAAGTCCACACAAATCCTCCACTTTACATTCTTCTTAGGAAGAATGACTAGTGGAGATACCCACTTATTATCTGAGATGCGATAAATAAAATTGACATGTAGGAGCTTTTGGATATCTTCTTTCACTATATCCTTCAAGGATGGATTCATCCTTCTTTGAGGTTTCCTCAAAAGTATGATTTGATTGTTGGTGTAAATGTGGTGCATACAAGTATCCAGGTGAATCATTTTCATGTAAGAGTAGTCCCATGCAAAAGCACCAGACTGTCCATGAATGATTTGAATCAATTGTTTTTGTTGTTCAGATTCCAAGATGGAGTTGATGTATAGACACTTTCCAGGGATGATTTCAAAATATTGAACAGTTGAATCCCTACCTTCATTTATTGTTTAAATGGTAAATAATGTGGTGGTGGAAGAATGAAAAATTTCCTGGAATTCATAACTGAAAATCTGTGTGTATTCCTGAAAAGATTTTGGATATTTGATGCACTATGTTGCAGCTAAAAATGGGTTCAATACTTGGTCTTCAGTTTTTTCTTGAAAACCCCTTAGTTGTTCAATTGTTAACAAAGGTTGAGCACATTCCTCCTCCCCATATGGGTTTTCTAACCACAGAGGAACTTTAGTTGCTAGTTGGGTAGGAGGAAAGAGAATAAGTTTTTTGACTTTGAGACCCATTGGAAATTGTCATCTCTCTGGACCAACAACCAATGAATGTATCAACAGTGGCCAACCACGGTCGGCCAAGTACAAATGGATGCCTGGTTTTAGTATATTTTGGATGAATCAATAAAAAGTATAAATGATACTCCCACAAAGCTAGGGTAAGAGTTACATCATCCAGACTTCCAGCTAGTCTAATGACTAATTTATTTTCTAATTCCAATAGGGTCTATGTTGGCCTCAAGTGATTTAGTTGCAACTTTTGCATGGTATCCACAATCATAACATTTATTGTTTCTCCTAGATCAACAAGTGTATTGGGTAAATAAATGTTATTGATTTGTATGGTTACCACTGTGTTCCCTGGATCATTGTATTTAGATGGCATTTCTGATATGGTTTCTGACAATTGTCCAACTACCTGTATGACATGAGGTTCTTGTTGGAATGTTTTACAGGAAGCATCTGATTTTCCTTGATGGAAAGTACAAGAACGATGATGGCTTGAGTACAGGTATAATGTGCCAGGTGGGCACCAGAATTATTTTGGGAAGACACAGCAGAGCAAGCTCATGAAGACCAGAAGAGATAGTCCAGAGGTGCACGCAGAGTGTAGAGTATGTGTGTTTGTCATTAATGGAAAATATCATGAACAACAACACAACGATGATTGCATGGCAAGATCAGAAGCTAAATTCCATTTTAGGTATCAGAAACAAAGACTTCATTTTGGAGTTCCGGATACTGGGAGTTGGAGGAGTCAAGAGTCGAGACTCTTAATCATAGTAGTCCCGAAGTGCCGAAATGTGAAACACCGAAAATCCTGAAATAGGCACATCAACCGGAGTTTTGGATACCGGGAGTTAGAGGAGTCAAGAGTCGAGACTCTTCATCATAGGAGTCCCGAGGTACTGAAATGTGAAACGCCGAAAATCTTGAAACAGACACATCAACTGGAGTTTTGGATACCGGGAGTTGGAGGAGTCAAGAGTAGAGACTCTTCATCACAAGAGTCCCAAAGTGCCGAAATGCGAAACGCCAAAAATCCCAAAACATGCACATCAATCGGAGTTTTGGATACTGGGAGTGGGAGGACTCAAGAGTCGAGACTCTTCATCACAGGAGTCTCGAAGTGCCGAAATGCGAAATGCCGAAAATCCCAAAACAGGCACATCAACCGGAGTTTCGGATACCGGGAGTTGGAGGAGTCAAGAGTCAAGACTCTTCATCATAGGAGTCCCGATGTGCCGAAATGCGAAACGCTGAAAATCCTGAAACATGCACATCGATCGAAGTTTCAGATATTGGGAGTTGGAGGAGTCAAGAGTCGAGACTCTTCATCACAGGAGTCCCGAAGTGCCGAAATGCAAAATTGTGAAAGCGCTGTATGGATAAGCGCTTGGTCATCGTCGGTGGTCACATCATCTAAGAGATGTAGAGAAGAGCTCGAAGAGACAAGCTCCATTTCGGAGGTTGGTACATGGAGAGTCGAGACGACTCATCACAGAATCCCCGAAATGTGAAATGTGAAATGCATGTTCATAATTGGTCCTTGGTCATAACCTATGGTCACATTGATGAAGGCTCAAGGGAGGAGGTAGCATGAAGCTAATATCCATTTCGGAGATCGTGAATTGGAGAGATGAGATGCCTCACCACAGGAATGCAGAAATGTCGAAATGTCGAATTGTGAAATGGATAAATAAGCGCGAGACCCATCATTTATGATCCAACGGTGCAGGTTATTCGGGAATATGATCGAAGGGCTACTGTTGCTCTTCAAATTTAATCGATCAGTGGCAATTCAGTACCAGATGCGGTTTTTTTGGAGGTTCATAGTGTAACTGCTAGAAACGACTGATTGTTTCTGCCAGAGGACTCGAAGAGACTTTAGGGTGATTGCCAGAGAAAATGAAGAGTATCAAGGAATCTTCCAGTGGAATGAAGACTGTTCATAGAGGTGATTGACAAATGGAAGAGTGTTGAAGCCTGTAACTGCAATAAAGAGGATGAGCTCGACTGTGACAGAGAGTACAAAGAGTCTCGACTATTGGAGAGGCGAAGGAATCTCAACATAACACCCAGTGATGATGGAAACATGGATTTAACAACAAGAGAAGTTGAAGAGTTGCAATGATGACTGGGCAGAGCACTCGACATGAAGAGAATGCAGAAGCATTGCGCATATGGGATGCACAAGGTGCATAGAGACTATAAGAAGGCAGAACAAAGAAGATATGGGGGCTGGCTGGAGAGAGGAATTACACACGAGGAAATGGCATGTTGTGGGCAGGAGATGAAATACACAGAAGAGGCGTAATTCAGAGAATAAAAATAAGATGCAGAGCATAAAGCGCAACAGAAGCAAAGAACAAAGAGGCATAGCTGAGACAGTAAAAGAAGGCTGAGTTGCACTTGTAGAGAAGAGAAGAAGATCAAAAAGTGCAAGAAGATGTAGGCAGAGAGACACTGATACATGAGAGCAGAGTAGGGTAGCAGAACAGTGATGAAACTGGTAAGCCATTGATGAACATTATATCACTGTAATAAGTTTCGGTAGAAAAGATTTATATTTCAGGGTGCTAGGGAGGATTTCTATCCTTAGAGGTTCAAGTGGGTGCTTGAACACATGGACTTGTATCTTCCATATGGTTGTAGCCAGAGAAACCAGGGTGGCAGGGTGGTGCAAGGGAGAACTGTTGTTCTTTGTTATACAATTTGGTGCCTGTGTGACTGGAAGTTGGTGCTTCCATCCAGTTGGTGCTGGAACACTTAGGGAGTTGTTACTTCCTTCTAGTGGGTGCTAGAAAAACCAGGGAGTTGGTGCTTCCTTCTAGTAGGTGCTAGAGATAACAGAGATTTGGTGCTCTCAGCAAGTTGCAGCTTGCAAAACAGAGGTTGTAGCCTCATTATGAGTTGGTTCTCATAAGTATGATAATGTACAGAATGTAAATATTACTTATCATATAAAGAAGAAGAGGTTTTTACCCTTTATGGGTTTCCTCGGGAAATATCTGTCTCTGTATATTTCATATGTGTGAATGATGCTGAATGTTCTATTGCTTACTTCCCTGCATTATTGTGATTGTCATTCAGTGCTTTGCAAAGAGTTTAAAATAAGCATAATTGTTTAAGCTCGGTAACAACTTATTCACCCCCCCCCTCTTAGTTGTCCAACAGTTCTTTCCTTTTTCTTCCAAGATTTTTGATGGAAAGGTCCCTTACAATTTTATCATAAATGAGAATGTCCTTAATAGATTGTAGCAAGGGAATATTTACACATATGTTTCTTAATTAAGCTTCTAAATCATGTCCTAAAGGCACCTCAGGATTCTTTATAATAATCCTCTCTGGATAGGGTGGACTGTTAATTTCCTAAGGTGGTTCAGGTTGCGAGGTAGAACTGAGTGGCATGGAAGGAAAAATTTCTTCTACAACATGCATGTTTTCTTCTTCATCTTGTTGATTTTTTTATTTTTCTTCATCTATGACCAGCGTAGGACTTGTTTTATTTAAGACCCTCCAAGATCTTAATTGAATTTCATTTAATGGAGCCGAGGTAATTACATAAGTTGGGAAGTTATGCAATTCAATACTCTGTACAGGTTGAGTAGGTCTATTATTAGGTTTTGGAATGAGATGTGTAGGAATTGGGGTAGGACGAGGATGGATTGTGTTTAGTGTTTCTTTTATTTATTGTTGATGTTGAGGAGGTGGGGGTAATGAGGGTGGAATAAATCCTGGAAAAATATGAGACATGTTAGAAGGGTATTGTGGGTATGTGGGATAAGAGGTTGTCTGTAATGACCGCAGAGGGACATTTTCATAGAAATTTCCCCTCCATCCCTATTACCAAGGATGGCCTTGGGGTTTCTGAGGTGTTCATTGTGAATAAGACATCTGAGGGACCCACTTCTGTTGTGGATATTGCATGGAGGGATCTGGGAACATGTTAGGGTTTTGTTGCCTGCATAGCCTCCTAGGGGGATATGCTATCTCTTTGGGTTCCACTCCTCCATTATAGATAGCTTGAATTCCAGGCAGTGAAGGACACCTCTCAATAGGATTCCCCTCTGTACAAATTCCAAAAACTTATATGACATTAACGGGGCACTCCTTCTCAGGATGTCTCTTCCTACACTGAGGACACAAAATTTCTAAAACAACATTTTCTTCCTCTTGTTTCCTTTTTATTTTGAGGGTATCCAATTGGGTGTTGATTGTTTTTAGGATATGTGTTTTGGAATTCTCTATAAAGTTCCCTAGTTCCATTCTCGTGACACCACTAGTGGCAGGTTTAGCAATTCAGTTTACAGGGTCTCTTAAACTTTTTCTAGTCTTGGCTTGACTACGTGAGTACTATTTACAATACTCAAAAATATAAACAAATGGTTTTTGGTATACAACCCCATAGCTAATGAGGTTCAATACTTCCATACAATCATCCCTTACACCTTTTAGAAAAATGGTCCTAACTGTGTTGTGTTGAGGGAAACTTGTTTGGTCTTTTGGTAGTTATAAAGGAACCTTTATAGGTAATATTCTAGGATTTCCTCCTTAGATTGATTCATTTTGAAGATGTCATTCCTATCATTCCTAGGTCTACAATAGTCCTGGTATTTTTGGAGAAAGGTTTCCTTCATGTCATCCCAGGATACAATACTATGTTCCCCTAAACTCATGAACCATCTTAGTGCCGAGTCTTTTAGTGTGAATGAAAATAGTTTAAATTTCTGAGCATTGTATGTATAATTATAACTTATTCATAATATATCAAACTCAAATAGAAATAAATTAGGGTCTTTAGATGACATACCATGAAAATGAGGTAATGATGATAACAAAATATTCTTCATAGTAACATTTCTGGTAATGTCCAGGATCGGAAATCCAAATGTCTTTGTCTCATTGGTTTCCTGGTTTTCATTCCCTTCTTCATCTGCCATATTTCCAAACAAAAACTTATAGGTTGTATAAATAGGTGATGTTTCCCCACTATATGATGGTTCAACCACTGGATTAGTAAGGATATTTAAATTTTCCAATACTTTATGTAATTCTCCAACTGCAGATTCAACCTCCTCTACCACCACCTTTGTTTCCTTTCCAAATCCTTCTTCTTCTGATTGGGTTGCCACTGCTTCTCCTGCTACTTGATGTGATATGTTTTCAATTTTCACAGTAGCTTCAATTTCAGGGTCTTTTACTATAGTTTCAATTGCTGCAATTGAACTTTCTCCTCTTAAAACTCTTTCTCCATAGCGATTAACATAATTAGTAGGAGGGATTTTTCTTGGACCACATAAATATTCTGGAATTTTAGATGAAATAAATGTTCCTTTACTATCTCTAAGTATACTCATAAAAAAATACTAATGCTAATAAAACAAAAAATCTAACTACTGAAAGGGAGAGGACAAGCTAATTTTGGAGTGACCCCACCAAAGTGGATGCGCAGGTTCTTACCTCTCCTCTTACCATATTCTCTCCACCCTTAGGTCATCCTTAAAACCAATAGAAAACCATTCAACCAATCCAATTCACACACTACCTTAAAACCAATCCAAAACCATCAAACTAATCCAATTCAAACACTACCTATTACCATTTACAACTCCCCGACAATGGCGCCAAAATATTGGTGCAATTATATTTTTAATATATAACAAAGAATTAATTTACTGACTGGAATTCATAATCAATAGAGTTGTTACACTATATGTGTCGTAAAGAGGTGTTCTAACTATGATCAATTAATATAGTGGGAATTAAACCAATACTAAACTTAAACTTTGTTTTAATCAAACATGAATTACAATATGCAAAACTTAAAAGTAATACTTCAATCACGATGAAACTGAGATCTTCCTATCCTATTATTCATACACTATGAAATATTTAAATAAATTTACTTAAATAAGGAAATCTAGACAATAACATGTAATTTGGAAACTATCATGTCTCTGCAAGTAACTTAGTACAGGAAACATGAATCGTATCAAGGCTTTCCATTTACTAGCTCATGGAATACGAAAGATGGAGTCCCGACTTGTCCCTGTAATGAAACACTTAGAAATTAAATCTCAAGCAACCTCTGCAAAGAGTTAAGAAAGAAATGACTATGCAACAAAATAAATATTTGTAAATCTATGCAACTACTCTAGTATAGGCTGCATATATGAAACTGAACTAAGTAACCTAAGAAATTTGGTGCACCTCACATGTACTACATTCACAAGAAAATATTTATATGAGAGAATCACTCATTATACACACAAGGAGATAACTATTCCTATGCATCCACCACTCCGTTCACACTATGTGAATTCAAACTGTAACACATGTACCAAAACAAAACTATCATGTACAGTATCGGGTACCAGATCCAAGAATTATATTAACACACACGATGAAATGAGTACATGAATGGAAAATATAAATTAATCATACACAATAAGTTTATAGATCTGGATCGATGGGCCCTTTCCAACATGAACAAGGTAATTGATTGAACTCACAGAATATAAAACTTCAAGCAACACATTGAATCATCAAACTAGAACTTGTATTAATCTTCAACAAAGAGTAGTAGTCTTACATAAGACACATATTCAGTAACAATATAACAACATAACAATATACACTGACTCCTTACCACCTACATGCCCCCTTTTTAAAAGAGAAATGACATGGTGCAATTAAGACTAAATATAGCTCAGATATGAGAAAATGTACCATTTCTATCTAGGTGAATATCTATCTCTCCACAATAGTTGGAACATTGTTTCTTTCGTTGAGATGCCTTCATCCTCATGACACAAAGTGCATTAGGAAGAAGGTATTTGTATCATGCAAATCCATAACAATCGATGACGATCCACAACTACTTTGTTGAGCTCATTGATGGTGCTACATTCAATTGAAAAAAAATAGATTTTTTAGGAATGGGTACCGAATGCCTATAAGATGTTGGTATGAGATAGTTGTGGAATGTTCTGGTACCGGATAACTGTAGAATGGACGGGTACGAGATGACCAGTTTGGAATGATGAATGTTTATGTAGTTCACCCTATCTGAGCTGGAGTCTTGTCTTGAGGAAGAGATTCACAACAAGTTAATTAGAGGAATTAGAGCACTAATCATTGTTTCAAACTATTAATAAACCATGAAAATCATAACTACATGCTCTTTACCTTATGTACACAAGGGGTGACTAGGAGAGTGTAAAGACAAGTATAATGAGTGAATTCATGCACATACAAGGAAAAATAATTAGTAAAATAAGCAAGATAAGGTGGTTGGAGGTGACAAAAATGAGGCCCAATAGTCATTGAGTACTGATGAGGGTGATCGATTGACTAGGTAACATGCAATAACCACTACCTCTCCCCATAATTATTTCCCTAACCTGACACTACTGAGAATGCACCTTTATTTTTCCATCAACGTCATGTTCATCCTTTCTATAACTCCATTATTCTAAGGAGTATAAGGAGTAGTATTCTGCCTTGATATACCATATTTCTTACATAATTCTTCAAATTCATTCTTGCAGAACTCACCACCATTATCCATCGTCAAGACCTTAATTCATTTCTCTGTTTGATTCTCAAAAAGATCCTTAAACTCTTTAAACCTGCCAAATAATTCATATTTATTCCTAAGTATATAGAAGTCATCTATAATTGAGACATACTACACAAATTTTCCCAATGATGGAATCAACACAGGTCCAAACACATCACTGTGCACTAGCTGTAAAATTCCTTCTTCTCTCGTTGCACTAGATGGGAATCTTACCCGATTCTACTTCTGATATGCACAATGTTCATATAAATCAAAATCCATAGAGAAGTTAGACATACCTTCAAACATACCTTTACAAGTAGTAGTCGAAGACCCTTCTCTCTGATTTTCCCCAGTCTTTGATGCCACAACATAACCTTTTCTCCAGAGAATCTAAGAGTTTTTTCTTCTTCATATCCAATATCAGGAACAATGGAACTATTACACCCATCACTAATAGTGATTCCTTGTATCCTATACAGAGTTCCAATATGAACTCCCTTCAACAACACCATTTCTCCTCGAACCATCTGATAGGTTTCTTTTTCAAATACTGTTTTTACCCATGCATCGTCCATTTTGGTTACTGAAATCAAATTTCTGGCCAATCCTGGCATGTGAAAAACACCAGGAAGTATTCTAATACTTCCATATATGGGCCTCAACTTGACTTTTCCTCGTCCTATGATTTTGACTGTCGATTCATCACCTATGAAAACATTACCTCCATCATACCATTCATATTCATAGAACCACTCCCTATGGGGAGTCATATGAAAGGATGCACCTGAGTCAATCAACCATGCCTCATGATCTTCAAGTGTGCTTGAAGAAGCCAAGTACAAATC
>SNQJ01S0077191.1:44092-57252 GCA_010110895.2 Picea sitchensis | reverse complement strand
ATGTAAAAAGGTAAACTCTTCTTTTTTTAAGACTTTTGGTTGTGAAGCACTTGTCCATATTGATAAAGAAAATAGAACAAAGTTTGAGACAAAATCCAAGAAGTGTACCTTTATTGGATACAGTGTTAATGATTTTGGTTATCGCTTATGGGATTATGAAAGTAACAAAATCATTAGGAGTAGAGATGTCATATTCAATGAGAAGGTCATATACAAAGATCAGTTGCAGGGAAATAAAAAAGAAAAAGAAAAACCAGAATACACAGTGCTTGATGAGATGACTGAAAAAAAGAAATTCCAAAGGTACCAGAAAATCAAAATGTACAAAAATGGAAGCAACATGTACCTCAAACTCTTGCAAGTGTTGTTATAATATCTACCAGGTTAAGTAGACCCCCTGAATGATACTCTCCTTCATTGTATTATTTATTGTTGGTTGATTCTGGTGAACCAAAATGTTATGAAGAGGCAATGCAAGTAGACACCAAAAAGAAGTGGGAGAAAGGAATGAAAGATGAAATGGATTCCTTGGTAAATAACCAGACTTGGGACTTGGTTTAGTTGCCTACAGGAAAAATACATTGCAAAATAAATGGGTTTACAAGTTTGCACAAAAGAAAGGTATAGGTTTTGATGAAATATTTTTTCCTGTTGTTAAAATGACTTCAATTAGGACTATTTTAAGTCTTGTGGCAGTAGAATATTGCATCTTGAATAGTTAGATGTAAAAACATTTTTTCTCAGTGGGGATTTGGAGGAAGAGATTTATATGAAACAACCACAGAAGTATGAGGCCAAAGGAAAGGACAATTTGGTATGTAGGTTGAAGAAGAGCTTGTATGGCCTAAAGCAATCTCCAAGGCAGTGGTATTTGAAGTTTGACAGGTTTATGACAGAACAAGGTTATAGTAGATGCCATTCTAATCACCGTGTTTATTTTAAAAAGCTACAAAATGGAAGCTATATTATCTTGCTATTGTATGTAGATGACATGCTTGTTGCAGGGTCTAATATGCAGGATATAAATGTGCTCAAGAAGAAATTAGCTAATTCTTTTGCGATGAAGGATTTGGGTGTTGCAAAGAAAATCCTTGGTATGAGAATAACAAGAGACACACAAATTGACATTATCTCAGGATGAGTACATAGAGAAGGTGTTGGAGAGGTTTAGAATGGAGAATGCAAAACCAGTTAGTACACCTTTGGCCAATCATTTCAAATTAACTATGGAAATGTATCCCAAGACACAGGAGGAGATATAATACATGTCCATTGTCTTTTATTCATCAACAATTGGTAGCTTGATGTATGTGATGGTTTGCATAAGACCAGATATTGCACATGCAGTGGGAGTTGTGAGCAAGTATATGAACAATCTAGGTAAAGAACATTGGGAGGCAATAAAGTGGATTATGAGGTATTTGAGAGGTACTACTACTCATGCATTATGTTTTGAAGGTTCAAACATTGTTCTACAGGGATCTGTTGATTCAGATATGGCAGGTGATAAATATAGCAGGAGGAGCACCACAGGGTATGTTTTTACTATAGGTGGAACAACAATAAGTCAGATTTCGAAACTGGAAAAGGTTGTTTCACTTTCAACAACAAAATCAAAGTATGTTGTTGCTATAGAGGCTAGTAAAGAAATGATTTGGTTACAGATATTTATGGAGGAATTGGGAAAGACGCAGGAAAATAACATGTTGTATTGTGACAGTGAGAGTGTCATTCATCTTGCAAATAACTCATCATTCCATTCAAATACTAAGCATATACAACTTAGGTACTATTTCATATGATCCGTCTTGGAAGATGGACATTTGAAGTTGGAAAAGATACACACTAGCCAAAATCCTGTAGACATGTTAACAAAGGGAATAACCAGGGAGAAATTGATTTCCTACTCAGTTTCAATTGGTCTTCAAGAATGAAGATGAAGATGAGAAATTTTCCAGGTCCAAGAAGGGTTATATTCCAACATATACAACAACGGTGGAGTTGTTGAGATCAGTCTCTAAGTGGGAGATTCTTGGTTGTGGAGCCTGATTATCTTCCTGATTCAGAGGTCTTTGTTTTCAGTCGTGTTTATACCCCATGAAGACTTTACACCTCAGAAGAATGTACACTCCTCCACGTGGGAGAGTGCAAAGGGGGGTTACCCCCTCTACGGGGTTCATGGGCGAAGCCCCCAAAGGAAAAATTTCCTTGTAAATGTATATTGTAATTTCATAATAAATCTGGACTATTCATTATAAGGTCGCAGATCTGACGATAGAAGTTATGTTGGGTTTTTTTTCCCTAGAAGGCAACCCTCTTTTATGAGGTAAATGTATTGCGGATATGTATTCATTTGTGAATATTGTATTCTGAGTGAGGAGACCGTGAGAGAAAGAAGAGGAAGTTACAACAGGTGTGCTATAGGTTGTATCCCTTCATTTAATGGATAATAATAAATGAATGACCTGACAATTTCTCTGATGGACGTAGCCCACACTGGGTGAACCACATATATCTGTGTCTCTATTGTATTATGTATCTTTTGTGTTTTATTTCCACATTTTTTTTATTTTATTGCTCCACAATCTTGTTTTTCTAACATGGAGGACGCCTAGGATTTATGTTATCAGGTTGGTAGAAGGAGTCGGTGGAAGCATAGACAACCCTTGCAACATGACACAACAATGTGAAGTCATCCACACTGCAACATCTTTGAGTAGTCTGGGGCAAGTAGAACAACAATTGATGGTGACGAAGACTTCGGTGAAGAGAACCATGGGGAAGGTTGGTTGATTGAGGAACCCGCAGAACCATGAACGTGAGTGTAATAGACAATTGGACCTCTTCACTTCCCATGGAGCAGGGGGGACATCACCAAGTGAATAGTTATCAACAACAAGTTATGGACATTGTGGAGGATCATGTAGCAGACTTACCCTCTGCAAAAACCTCAAGAGTTGTGTCAATATAGTGCGTGGAGGCACTTACTCAACCAGAGTTCGAGACAGATGTGGAAGAGGTAGGATTTGAAGACCATCACCCAACAATGATTATGAACTTGTGTAGGAAGGCAGATAGAACAACCAATGAATCGGAAAGAGACAAAAGCAAATAGATCTAGGTATCCTTACCCCAGCATGATCCCACCCCATGGGACTTCTGATATCCTTGTTATTTTGGAAGAATCCAGTCAGGAGGAATCTAAGGATGAATTAGAAATCGAAGTCTCTCAGAGTTCAAAGGTGAAAAATGTGGGCAGGCGAACCAATCGAAACAAAAGGGAAAAAGAGGCTAACAAAGATAAACATGTTGGCTTACAAGCAACCTTGGAAGAAGTATACAGAAAGGATGGGAAAGGTGGAAAGACTCCTCCCGCAAAGGGTCATAACTCATCTCAAACCTCTAAAGGGAGGGCACCTAAATATGTTAGTAAGTAATAAAGATAGTCTCCTGAAATTGCATGGGTCTGGAGTTAAAAGCTAAGAATGAAGCAATGAGAAAAATGATAAGAAAAGAAACCCCCCAAGTTCTTGTAATCCAGGAGACCAAAATAAAAGGTCCTTAAGCCTTTCACTATCTACAACATTTATGGAAAACAAACATTAGAGCAAAAATAAGTGCAAGAGGAGCATCAAGAGGCATATTTACCTTATGGAATGCAACACTTTATCACGAAGAAATCATAATCGAGGCATCACACTGGCTAATGGTCAAGCTAAAGCATCTCCCTTCAGGTAAGTTATATCATATTATTAATTTTTACATGCCTAATAATTACCGGGAGAAAATAGAATGTTGGGATTCATTGATGCGTATCAAGGATTCAAAGATCCATCAAAATTGCATAATTGCTGCAGATTTCAATACCACTATTCATGTTCAAGAAAAAAGAGGGGGATCCATAGTCAAAGACCCCTCCAGGGAAAGAATGGAAGACATGGTCTCAAGTTTGGACCTTTTTTATGTCTATCCCAGTAAAGGAAAATATACATGGAGAAATCAACGTTCTGGGAAGGGGCATATTGCAGCTAAGTTGGATTGCTTCCTCATCCACATTTATTTTTGTCCCTTCCAGTTAAAATATCTTCTCATATTATTCCCTAGGGAAGCTTGGATCATCGTCCAATCTCTTTGGTTTTTTCAAAAGAGGAAATTTGGGCCCCATCCCTTTTCGCTTTAAACTCCTATGGTTGGAAAATCCTGATCTTTCCCCCTTGATCTCTCGATCTTCGAGTTAATGGGTGGTTGGATTCCCTGTCTTTATCTGAGAACAAAAGATAGAAAGGACTAAAGAGACTATCAAAGAATGGATTAAGAACTATCCCTCCTCTCCAAGAGACGAAGTAGAGAAGTCCAAAAAACAACTGGAAGATCTTTAGAAAGATATGGACAGATTGGTAATAAATGAAAACTTATTTTTCAAGAAAAGGAAGCCTATAAGAAATACATGAAATCTATCAAGGATGAAAAAACAATTTGGAGATTGAAATCTAGATCTCTGTGGTTGAAATCTAGCGAAAAAAACACTTCCTTATTTCACAAGCAGACCAAAGCAAGGCAATGGAGGAACAGAGTTGAAGAAATAAAAACCCAGCCAGGGGAGATTATTTCCTCCTTTGAAGAAATAAAGAAGGAAACCTCTACAAAATTTGGATCCCTGTATGCATACGACGAGGAAGTTGACCAAGTAAAATGTGATCAATTCATCTCCCCTCACTAGTTTCCGAGGAGGAAAATGACGAATTAACTAAGGAAATAACTTAAGAAGAGATATATGAAGCTATAAAGAGTTTGATCCAAACAAAGCCCTCGATCCAGATGGTTTCACGCTGCACTTCTATATCAGATATTGGTCAATCATAAAATTTGATTTCATCATAATGGTCCTCTATGTTAAAAACTCCTCTAGGATGGGTGGTGCCACAAACTCATATTTTCTAGCCATGATTCCCAAGGAGAAAAATACTACTTCTTTTGACAGATTATGTCCTATTTCACTTTACAACGTCTCTTATAAAATTTTAGCTAAAGTTATTGCAAATAGATTAAAGTCAATACTTCCATCTCTTATTCTTCCAAATCAAGGGGGTTTTGTTGAAAAAAGACAGATCCAGAACAATATAATCTTGGTCCAGGAGGCGATTCACTCTAGCTGCGGAAAGGGAGAAAAAGGTATGATCATCAAAATAGACATGGATAATGCTTTTGATAGAGTTGAACAAAGTTTCCTCATTGTAGTCTTAAAAATATTTGGTTGTAATCAATCCTTTATATCTTGGATTGGAGCCTGTATTAATAATCCTTGGATAGCCCCCTTAATCAATGATCAACCAACTCCCTTCTTTAAATCCTTTAGAGGCCTAAGGCATGGATGCTCGCTCTCTCCTTTGTTGTATGTTCTTATGGTAGAATCCCTGAACAAAAGACTAGATTTTGAAGGTAGATCTGAACTACTCCTGGCTTGAAGATCACTCGAAGTGTCAAGAGAATTACCCACTCCCAATTTCCTGATGACACCTTGTTGATAGGAGGGGCCTCTAAACTAATGGCCAGCCATTTTAAATTGGTTCTAGATCAATATGGTGTGGTATCAGGAGGATATATCAATAAAAACAAGTGCCAAATATATGCATGGAATATAAGAGCTAGTTCATTAATGAGGATAACCAATATTCTCCAATTCCCATTTTAAGCAGAATGGAAATATCTCAAATATATGGGAATGCCTATTAGTTTGAAGTCACTTCCACAGGAGGTGTGGAAAATTATTCTGCAAAAAATAAAAGACCAGTTTGAAAAATGGGGAGCAACTTGGTTGAATCCAGCTGGGAGGATGACCCTGGTGAAATCAATTCTAAGTCACTTCCACGGGAGGCATGGCAAATTATTTTGCAAAAAATAAAAGACCAGTTTCAAAAATAGGGAGAAACTTGGTTGAATCCAGCTGGGAGGATGACCCTGGTAAAATCAATTCTTTCCTCCTTTCCAATTTACCAATTCTCAACTCTATTAGCACCAACAGGTATAAAAAATTCCATGGAAAAGTTTATTCACAAATTTGTATGGCAAGGAGGTAAAGATAATGAGAAATAATATCACATGGAAAACTGAAACATAGTATGTGCACCCAGAGAGAATGGAGGGCTCGAAGTTTGCGACCTGGAAAGGGTAAATATAGCATTAGTGTCAAAGCTTCTATGGATATTGATCATGGACAATAAAGACTGGTGTAAGCAAGCAATATGTCGTAAGTATCTATCAAGAAACCGAAGAAGATGTCTGGACTTAGTTCCAGATAATAAAGTTGGTTCTCCTATTTGGAAATTGTTAAAAGCCTCCCTTCCTTTCTTTCGTGGTTCCCTATCCTGGATCCCAGGGAATGGAAAGCACATCATTTTATGGGAGGATTTCTTCTCAGACACCGGGATCCTCAAATAAATTCCATCCTTGGCACCTATTCGAGCGTGGCTTTCAAGTCAATGGAAATTCACTTTTTTCGACATTTTAGTCTAGCATACTAATGGGCTATGGAAATGTTGGAAACTAGGAAATATTCCTCCCCATCTCTCTGGGGATGTTTGATCCTTTCACCTCATTATCAATGGCTCGGACCCAATACATTTGCAACAAAGGGATGGGGATCTTATGGATGTTCAGTCAAGGAAGGATACACACACTTAATCAAACAACTCATGCTCCTGAAAAATTACAACACATGGAAAGTAATATGGCACAGTGATGGGCTCCCCAAGATCAACTTCTTTGGCTGGCTTCTAGATCATAACAAATTTCTCATCTAGGATAACCTTCTTTCCCGCGGATTCTTAGGCCCCTTCAGATGTGAACTTTGTAAACAAGCCCATGAATCAACATACCATCTATTTCATGAATGTCAATTCTCAAAACAAGTCTAGCGGATGATATATGTGGAACTAAAGGAAAATATAGTCTGGCCTACTTCGTGCAAAGTATTCATTGGAAAATGGAGTAAAGACTACACGGGGTCTTTTTACAAGAAACCGATCTTCCATCGTATCTGGAAGACATCCCCAAAATTTGTATGTTGGCAAATATGGTTGGCCAGGAACAAAGTTATCTTCAAAAACTCCCTTCCTCCCCCCTCGTCAGTTGCAACCCATGCTTTGGGTCAAATGGTGGAATTCCTAAATTCTAGAAGAATAAAAGCGGAGAAGGTGGAGAAGTCAGATAAAGAAGAAGAATTATGGATGACTAAGTTTAATGTCAAAATTCTCATTTCCTCTAAAAATTCCCAAAGATCAAGCTGGCAGCTTCGGGTAACACCTCAGGAATTCAAATTGTGGCTCACATCTCAATCAGGATATGCGTTTTTTTTTTATAGTGCATAAAAAGGCAACCTCAGGGAGGCAGGTTTGGGGGGGGTGTTGTATGGCCCTAGAGGAACATGAGATAGGGACTTCTCCTGGAATTTGGGCGTAGCATCAAATAATGTGACTAAAGCTTATGTGATATATCAAGGTTTATTGTTGTTGCAGGAAGAGCCGATTAGAAAATTTTCGATTATGGGGGATTCCAAAAATACCATCAGATACCTTGTCACAGGGTATGCTCGCAAAGACGCTAAGATAAAGTGAATTATTGAAATAATACGTCTTCTCCTCACCACTATCACACCAAAATTAATTCACGTCCTAAGATAAAATAATCAAGCATCCGACATAATGGAAAATGAAGCAATTGCTATGGCTCCTGGTTCTTTGAGGATCCAAGGAAGGGAACAATTTGTAGCCCCCCTCCTAATGGTAGCAGCATGAAAAAGGTTTGGGGATCGCTGGGCCCATGCAGATGTCAGCAAGGGAAGGACACACTGACATAATATGCAATCCTAGGCTTCGAGTTTAAAAACTCAAGGGCTCTCAAGAAGACACATCATTATGTTCACACTCGTGGGGATGGCCTGGTGGTGTTCTCTGATAATCATGCTCTTGGTTGTGAATTGGACCTTCTTCAATGGTGATGGTACTCTAGCCTCTACGAATTTATATCAGGCAGTACAATGGAAACATGTTCCACCCCATGCGATGGTGGTTTTTCTTATGAGCGCACATGACGTATGGAAAAAAAATTAGATGCAACACTTGGAAGTACAACCCATGAAGGATATAGTTCGACTCCTAGAGCGTGGGAAATTAACAGGATCATGAATGCATGCTTGCTTGTATCTCAAGTTCAATCTCATAATGGGGGTCAAGTTATTTATTTCATATCCTAGGTGCAAAAATCATCCTTCTCGTCTCAAAATCGGAATTCTCAACGGTGGATGCTCAAAACAATAGTTCTTGGTTGGTCGAATTCATTTGTTGGAAATCCCTAAGGCGTCTTCTTCTTCGAGTCTCCGTTTTGGTTGAATCCTGCTCCTCTACGAATCCATTTGTGCATAAGGTATCTGATAATCCTTGCTTCTCCATCTTCCGTTTTTATTGGTCCTAAGCCTACTCCTTTTATTCGGATAGGATTTTTAGCGAAGATCTTTAGTGGATTCCTCGGAAAGCAATTAATCTTTATCTATCTCCGACAATTCTGGTTGTTCAGAGATTGGAAACATGTGTTGGCAAGCCTGGTCGGTATTCTCTTGGTGGATGCTTCATCTATTGTTGGAATTGTCTCTGACACTTTGATTATAAACATGTCCAAAGGAAAAGCGCATATGCAGCCCCTTGCAGAGGAGGTGGCGGAGTCTATGGAGGATAATTTTACCTCCACCCAATGTCTTTCTATCAAGGTCAACTCTCACAACTCGACCATATCGTTTGCTCTTGATACCCTGGCTCAACATCGAATGTTATTTGGCCAGCTTCAAGACGAAGTAGACTTCCTTTGTAGGTAGGGAGAATCGATGCAAAGGCAATTGGATTCGAGGACCTCTCCTTTAGAAGTGTCGGTGATCAAGCAGAATCCGGGAGAACATGGCAGTCATAGGGTAACAGAAAGGAGGGTGATACCTGATCTGAACGTGGTCATGGAGACTCCAGCGGAAGCAGTTATAAGGCAAGAACTCTAGAATGATATTACACAACACTTAATATGTATTTCTTTTTGGAAAGTTGTGTT
The DNA here is from genome assembly GCA_010110895.2 of Picea sitchensis. Taxonomy (NCBI): domain Eukaryota; kingdom Viridiplantae; phylum Streptophyta; class Pinopsida; order Pinales; family Pinaceae; genus Picea; species Picea sitchensis. The sequence goes on along the minus strand of SNQJ01S0077191.1, from coordinate 48,162 downwards.
GGCTCTTAGATATAGAATAGATTCTGGTATATTATTAAGGGTTTGTAAGCATTTTTGGACATGGATAGAATAATGATGTTGGGCTCTAGTCTATTAGACAACCCTCTCTTTTGCACTCAACGACTTTTGATGTGCCCTTTTTATACATAAAAAATTCCTAGTTTACGTTAAAAAAAATATTGTTACATTAATAAATCAATAAAATATGATGAGTAATTAGCTTTCATCTTATTTAATTTCGTCCTTCAATTATTCAATATGTTTGATTATCAATTTTGATTCAAGATACACTTGACTCTATATTTGGAGAAACAAGATTGGATGCTCAAGAAAACAAAACCATAGAATAATCTCATTCCAATATAATGAAGGCCTTAAATGCTTACCATTGCGTTCAATCAACCCTGAATTTGTTAAGCATTGGCCTAAAGTGGCCACCTACTAAATGCAATTGAGTAACAATTACATTTAAGTTTGAACAAGATTGGATGTTCAAGAAAACAAAACCATAGAATAATCTCAATCCAATATAATGAAGGCCTTAAATGCTTACCATTGCGTTCGATCAACCCTGAATTTGTTAAGCACTAGCCTAAAGTGGCCACCTAATAAATGCAATTCAGTAACAATTACATTTAAGTTTGAGCCCGAGACATCTCCTGGTTTTGTTTGTTCAATGTAAGTTTTATTGCAACTTACCAAAAGTAACATTAAATATTTGTATGGTATTTGTTATACAATTGGGTTTGAGTTTTTATTATGCAATGGATTTTTTGTATTTATTAAATAAATATTTTAAATAATAATTTAATGAAAATAACATTTATTTATAAATTTTTAATAAAAATAAAATAACATATATATTTAGTTGAAGTTGTATAACAAATTATATCAAAGATAATAATTAAATATCTATTTGTTTAACATATGATGATGATGAAAGTCCACTAAGACCAAAAACATGGTCTATCGAACCTTAATATCAATAATATTAAATAATATCATTAAATATTATTAGACTTAATTTTTTAATTATTATATTATTAAGTTTTGTTTTAAATTTGTTTAAATATTTTAGAGTCTCCTTAAACTTATTTAAATTTAATCCAATAATATCCATTAAAATTAATTAAAAATGCTTAATATTTATTAAAATTTATTATTTTGTGAAATAGCCAAGCCATACAACAACTTGAACATGCAATATAATTTAACAATTACAAAAGTGAATAGATTTGAAAGTTAAATATAGTCACATATTTTGAAATCTTAACCATAACATAAATAAAATTTAAATTTGTAGAAAGTTAAACTATAAAATTTGTAACAAAGATATTTACAAAGATAAAATTTGTAACTATGAAATATATATATATATATATATCCAAAGATATTTACAATATGAGTAGGCTAACTCAGGAGCAATCCTCCCTCCCGAGTAACTTTATGACAGTGACTTTCCGGCAACCCACGACGACCCCCTTCATGTGGCACCATCCCCCAGACGGAGCTCTGCCAACTATCTGCAGTGTACATTGCCAGCTTTTCGCCATTGTCGGAGAAAATTGAATTCACAATTAAACCTGGATACCTACCAACCAAGCCAGCGTAGAAGCAGATCAGATCCTCCATAATTTCTCTGTAAAACTCTAGTCTACAAAATATTTCGGAGAACGTCAGGCCGGGCCGAGTTTTGCGCGGGGAACCGCAGCTACAAGCATATGCGGGATAGTGCCATCGCAGCTAGACCATCAATTGTTCTGTGTTTTTGAGGAGGACATAAAATCTGGTCCTCATCTAGTGTTGCTTGAGGATCATTAAAAAAAAATCTTCCATCCTCCTCTAGATTAAAAATTTACTAATCTCCTCATGCTTATGGGTGTAAACAAAAGGACGATGAAGTTCCTTATGAAAGAAGTTATGAGTTGGAGTGAACTCTGGATTATTAAATTATACATGAAGCCAATGCCAATGTTGGAATTTGTCCATTAAATTGGAAACTCCCCAGCATATGGAAAACTGCAAACTAAATGGAAACCAAATTGAAAACTGCCCATAAAATTTGGACACTAGATATTACTCCATTTCTTCCTTCGTTACTCATTTTAATTAAGGTTTCCAATGCCATCTCATTTTAATTAAGGTTTCCAATTCCATCTTTATCGCCATAAATCACGACTCTAGTTGGTAATTGTGGTTATAAAAGGCAACGCTTTCCATATGTTTACTCATTTTAATTAAGGTTTCCAGTTCCATTTTTATCGCCATAAATCATGGTTCTAGTTAGTAATTGTTGTTATAAAAGGCAACGCTTTCCATATGTTTTGGCATTAGCATCACACTTTTAGGTATATAACTATGATTTAAGGGAATTACTTTACAACTCTAATTTTAGTGGTTCAATTTATCAAATTCATTAACATATTCACTATCAAAGTTGTACAATTAAATTACTCTTCTCAAATAAAAATTAGATATCTTCTCAAATACAAAATATATACAAATTCAACGAGCATATGATGACTAATCACTCATTGGGAGATTGGATCATTTGATGAAATGGCCCTTCTTTATGGAGAGCCAAAATGAAAGCCTTAATTTGGTTTGTAACAATGTTCTTCTTTATGAAGAGCTAAAATGAAATCCTTAATTTGGATAGTAACAATGTCCTTCTTTATGGAGAGCCACAATGAAAGATTGGGTCTTTATAATGTCTCTATGAGATTGGATCAAACTAAGTAGCTTTGTAATTTCATATCTTTGTTTATGGGGAACCAAAATGAGAGATTGAATCATTTGATAAAATGCCCTAGTTTGAGAGATTTGATCATTTCATAAAATGCCCTAGTTTGAAAGATTGGATCATTTGATATAATTCCCTAGTTTGGATAGTAGCCTTGTATTGTTCTTGTTTACGGAAAGCCTCCTTGCATCACTCAATGATATCCCCAACCTTAGTTTGGATAGTAGTCTTGTAATGTTCTTGTTTATGGGGAGCCTCCTTCATCACTTGATATTTTCAACTTTCTTTTATAGTAGTCATCACTCAATCATGTCCCCAACCTTCCTTTATAGTATCCTTCTAATGTTCTTGTTCGTCGACAACTTCCTTGCATCACTCAATGGTATCCCAAACCTTCCTTTTAGAGTTGGCTTGCTCTTAAGTGGAGTTTCTTGTTGGAGGGATAAAAACTTGGTGTGTGCTACTTATGTTCAAGTTTCATGTTAAGTTAGATACTTTAGTGTGAGAAAGGTGCTAATAGTTGTTATATGTTGTATAAATGTGTGTGAGAGAAAAAAAAATGGAATATATTTGTTTTTTCATAGAATGAGTTACATTTATTTTGTGATATCTTGAAATAACATAGATATATTTATTTTGGGGATTGAAACAATTTATATCAACTCGTGTCTTTATTTTTTTTAATTACATTTATTTTGTGATGTCTTGGAAAGATTTTTATCAATTTATAAGTGACAAGTTTTTGTAGTCATTCAAAGAAGAATTTTAGGCTCATAAGTTACAAGTGCTTGTATTGGTTAAATAAGAATTTTAATGACTTTAAATGGTTTTTGAGGTTGTTCATAAACTTGTATTAATGGGTCTTTTAAGTTTGAAAATCCATTTAAAAGAAAGTTACATTTATCCATGTGCTTATATGGTTTTCATTATGGATTGTGACTTTATTGAGAGTAGGGTTAGGGTTTTTCATTATGCAGGTTGAGTTTGTTAAACATAGGGTTAAGTTTTTTCACTATGGAGGTTGAGTTTGTTAGATATAGGGAATGCATTCTTTATATTTGGCATTTACATTGGTTTATCGTGAAATTTTAAATTAATCTTTTATTAGATACTTTAATATCAATTTTATAGTAGCCCACAAGTGTAATGTTCCTGACTTGGCTAGTCTAGGAAACACTGCTAATGTGTGTGTAGGATTAATTGTTTATAGCATATAAATTGTCTTACAAATAATAAACGCGACAAAGGACTGCAAAGTTTGTATTATGATATCTCTATGGATTACAAAATGGCCGAATGCGGCTGAATAAACTGACAATACTCGACT
>SNQJ01S0077191.1:25236-36531 GCA_010110895.2 Picea sitchensis | reverse complement strand
TTAACTTAAAGTTTTAAAACCCTTTCTTAAAACAGATTTAAGTAAATGATGTTTTTAATTAAGGATTAATGTATCGGAATATCGGGAATCGGGGTTTCGCTATTATATTTGTGTTGAACATTTATTTATTCAAAACTCTGAATCCCGATGTCCCGATGTAAATGGATATGCCTTAAGATTTGAATCAATGTCCGTTTTAAAATATTATTTCAAAAGGTACTAGAAAACTTATATTTATTTGGGTTCTTGATTATTCTTTGTTCAAACAACGAACCATAAAGGCATTGTGGTTTCATTGGATATGAATTTTTTACTTTCGAAAATTTATATGATGTAAAGCCTCAAAGATACAATAATTTTTATCATTAAGATTAAAAAATCAAGGTCTGTTTCAACACTACTGACATAAGTTATTAAGAATTTCCGTTTGTTGGAGATGATGTTTGAAATGAAAATCGCGGAGGGATAATATAAGCCTCCACAAATTATGGTTTAATGCCTATCAATGGAATATCTCCTCGAGCCTTTCATTGATCAATGACAGTTTCTGGGGCTCGTGCGGAATGAGTTGTCACCATGACAACTTACTAATTGCACAATTAGAAAAAAGTGCGAAGGTGGCGGTGACGACGAAAAGAGATTAAAAATTAGAAATTTCTTAGAAGCACCAACCCGTCTGCGCAACCAAAAAAAAGATTGCATCGCCTTTCAAATGAATACTTGGAAAGGATAACATACTTGTGGGAAAATCTTAGTTTAATTCGTAGTAATGAAAAATCTTCTCATACGAAGGCAGTGGTAATGGTGAAACAGATTCCAAGATATACCAATGGAAAGTAGACATGTACTTTTATAAAGTATGGACATGAGATTTTATACAGCATTTGCAGATCCCTCATTCCATAATTAGGCACTTTTTCGATTGCGGGTTCTCAGGCTAGCAGGCTGAAAATTGAGCCTCTATTGTTCCATGTGCTACAAATAGCACCCACACTTCTGCGATATACAAATAGATAGGCGGACTTGCGGGTTGGTTGGTTGAACGTTGCACTTTTATTGTCCCGTAGAGATTCTGTATTAATTCCATTGTTAGCCAGTTTTTTGGATGGGGTCTCTCAGGCTGGCGAGCAAAAAAATGGGCCTCTATTGTTCTGCGCTCTACAAATTGCACCGACAGTTCCGCGATATACAAATTCTGAAGTGGACCTCCAGTAAATTATTACTGTTAAATATTGATATTGCAGAATTTAATTAGACGAGAAGTTTATACAATCTGGTTGGCCGAGTGATATAAAAGTATTTCGACAAACGAGCAATACATAGTAAACATGTAGTTTTATAAAGTATGGACATGAGATTTTTTTATAGAACATATGTGAATCCGTCATTCCATACTTGAGAAGTTTTTGGATCGTGGGTTTGCGACCTGGCGGGCTGAAAATTGAGTATCTATTCTTCCGTGTCCTACAAATAGCACCTACACTTCCACGATATACAAATTGATAGGCGGACTTGCAGAGATGAGTCTCTATATAAAGTATGGACATGAGATTTTTTAGAGCATATGCGGATGCCTCATTCCATACCTAGGCACTTTTTGCATGGCGGGTTCGCGGCCTCGTGCACTGAAAACAAAGTCTCTATTGTTCTATGTCCTACAAATAGCACCTAGACTTCCGTGATATACAAATTGACAGGAGGACCTGTGGGCTACTTGGTTTAACATTGCATTTTTTATTGTTCTAGAACATATGCGAATCCGTCATTCCATACTTGAACACTTTTTGGATCGCGGCCTGGCGGACTGAAAATTGAGTTTCTATTATTTTGTGTCCTACAAATAGCACCAACACCTATATACAAATTGACAGGCAGACGTGTGGACATGAGTCTATATAAAATATGGATATGAGATTTTACAGAGCATATGTGGATCCGTCATTCGATACTTGGGCACTTTTTTTATCGCGGGTTCACGGCATGGCGGCCTGAAAATAGAGTCTTTATTGTCCTGTGTCGTACAAATACCACCTAAACTTCCACGATATACAAATTGACAGGAGGACTTGCGGGCTGCTTCGTTGATGGACTCGAGGGCTGGCGGGTTCAAATTTTCCATTGTTTACGAATGACAATTCCTATCAACTATCCAACATATAAAAAAACATTATTTTCAATACTAAATTACTTTGGCTAAACATTGCATTTTTATTGTTCTAGAACATATGTGGATCTATCATTCCATACTTGGGCACTTTTTGGATGGCGGGTTCGGGGCCTGATGGGATGAAAATTGAGTATCTATTGTTCTGTGTCCTACAAATAGCACCTAGACTTCCACGATATACAAATTGATAGGCGAACTTGTGGACATGAGTCTCTATATAAAATATGGACATGAAATTTTATAGAGCATATGTTGATCCCTCATTCTATACTTGGGGACTTTTTGGATCGTGCGTTCACGGCCTGGCGGGATGAAAATAGAGTCTCTATTGTTCTGTGTCCTACAAATATCACCCAGACTTCCGCGATATACAAATTGATAGGACTTGTGGGCTGCTTCGCTGATGGACTTGAGGGTTGGCGGGTTCAAATTTGTCATTGTTTACGGATCGCAATCCCTATCAACTATCCAATATATAAAAAAACATTATTTTCAACACTAACTTATTTTGGCTGAACATTGAATTTTTGTTTTTCTAGAACATATGTGGATCTGTCATTCCATACTTGGGCACCTTTTTTATGGCGAATTCGCAGCCTGACGGGTTGCAAATTGAGTATGTATTGTTCTGTGTCCTACAAATAGCACCTAGACTTCCATGATATACAAATTGGCAGGCGAACTTCTGGACATGAATCATTATATAAAATATGGACACGAGATTTTACAGAGCATATGCGAATCCCTCATTCTATACTTAGGCACTTTTTGGATCACGGGTTCATGGCCTGGCGGGCTGAAAATAGAGTCTTTATTGTTCTGTGTCCTACAAATACTACCCAGACTTCCGCGATATACAAATTGATAGGAGGACTTGTGGGCTTCTTCGCTGACGAACTCGAGGGCTAGCGGGTTCAAATTTGCCATTGTTTATGGATGACAATCCCTATCAACTATCCAACTTATAAAAAAACATTATTTTCAATACTAAATTATTAATATTACATATTGATATTGCAGAATTTAAGCAGAGGACAAAGTTTGTTCATTTTGGTGAATCGACTGATATAAAAGTTTTCCGACAAGCGAGCAATACATAGTAAACATGTACTTTTATAAAGTATGGACATGAGATTTTATAGAGCATATGCAGATTCCTTATTCCATACCCAAGTGATTTTTGGATCGTTGGTTGGCTGCCTGGCAGGCTGAAAATTGAGGTTTTATTGTTCTGTGCCCTATAAATAGCACCTAGACTTCCGCGATAGACAAATTGGCAGGCAGACTCGGGCTGGTTGGCTGAACATTGCACTTTTATTGTCCCGTAGCGATCCTATATGAATTCCATATTTAGCCCTTTTTTTTATCGAGGGCTATGGATCTGGCGGGATGAAAATTGGGCCTTTATTGTTCCGCGTTGTACAAACACAATTCACAATTCCGCGATATAGAAATTGACAAGCGAACCTGCGAGCTCGCTGCCTCAACATTGCAGTTTCATTGCTCCCTGTCCTCCAAAGAGCAGTCGGAGTTCAGCGATATACAGATTGATAGATGGATTTCAGGGTTGGCGGGTTCAAGTTTGCCATTGTTTACAAATGCTAATCCCTATCAACTATCTAACATATCTAAAAATATTATTTTCAATACTAAATTATTAATATTAAATTTTGGTATTGCAGAATTTAATTAGATGAGAAAGTTTGTACAATCTGATTGGGGGACTGATATAAAAGTTTTCCGACAAACGACCAATACATAGTTAACATGTACTTTTAGAAAGTATGGATGAGATTTTATAGAGCATTTGTGAATCCCTCGTTCCATACTTGGCCACCTTTTGGATCGTGGGTTCTCGGCCTAGTGGGCTGAAATTTGAGCCTCTTTTGTTCCGTGTTCTGCAAATATCACCCACAGTTTCGTGATATACAAATTGACAGGCGGACTTGCAGACTCCATGTCTCGCAGGTTCGAGATTGCAATTGTTTAGGGCTTCTCATCGTATCTAACTTTATCTAAAAACATTATTTTCAAATACTAAATTATTAATATTAACTATTGATATTGTACAAGTGAATTACATTAAATTATTAAAAGATGTTCAATCGCTTATTTGTAAAAAAATGAAGTAAACAAAAGAAAGTTTTTTTTTAATTCTATCACCGCAAGCATAACAAGGACCAATTTAAATTTTAAGGCCCTCTTGTCCATATGATAGCACAATTTCACTCCGCACAATATATATTCGTTGATTTCAAATTATTCCGGGATATTAATTTTGCCAAGTTCATCGAATAAACAAAAAATGTCAAAACAACAACCAATTTGAATTTTAAAAGCCTCTTGTTGCTATGATAGGAAAATTGCACTTCACACAGTATATATTCGTTGTACATAGCACATTTGCGTCACAGCGCCATAGAAATTATCAGGCGGATCTGCGGACCAGCTGGCTAAATAATTCAATTATATTGTTATGTGTGCTCCAAAGAATAGTTGGAGTTCCAGGGTATACAAATTGACAGACAAAGCAGACAACCAAGAACCAACCATACTTTAAATAGGTCGCAAGCAATTTCCCAGAAGGTTCCATAGAGCAGAACCGATCGACCTTTTCACCAAACAATTTGATGTACAAATAAAAGACGTCGGCGCATTCGTTTTCTCTTTCTTCTGGTATATGCTCCCAGTAGAAAATAAACGGGGCCATGCGATATATGGGGATTATAGAGATATGGACCAAGTCCAACGAACATTCATCTGGATATTCAACAAATGTTACAGAAACACATGACGTATTTTCGTTTCCTGTCAAAGTTTGATATATATATACCCCCTTCTTCAGTCGATATGCAAAATTGCATTGTCCTCATTCAAGGTGAATTTGTTGTGTATCCGAAGCTGCCGCGGCATGTAGACACTGCTTGCCTTTTTATGTAGATACGTTTCATACGACAACTCTACCAACTCAGGAAGCACATTTTGTAATAGAGGCTCCTTAACCGTATAATGCACAGTTGTGTTGCCCACGGTTTGGATAACAACATTCAAGCAATGTCCATATATATATGGACATTTTTCACCACATCACAGACAATCAATTGTATCGTCAGTTATCAAAGCGGAGGTAGAAGCAGTGAAGTTGCAGTTTTCACATATAGGCTCAAAGGGGGTCGAGTACACATTGGTTGCAACTAAAAGACCTTAAACCTGGGAACACGATCAAATGGATTAATAAATTGAACAATATAATACACAACTGAACCCCCCCCGCCCTTTAAAAAAATAAAATAAAAATAAGCAGGCGTAGAAATTTGTTGAAGGCTATTTCTATAAGCAAAGTGAGAATGATTTTGTGGATGTATGCGCACAACAGTTATAGAGCTAGCTAATTTGTTCATATCCTCTACTATATATGCTCGCAACTTTGTTACAAACGTTGTATGGGTTGTCCAAAAGATCCTTTCTCTAGCATCCCTCTTCTTTGTTATATTTTTAAACAACATAAGTGGAATTTTCCCTCTATGCAATTGTTGTTCCATTGACGAAAACAAATATGAATAGGTATCGAACAATTCTAGCTGCAACATGGAACAATGCAATATTTGTGTAACTTATCCGACATACATGCACATGTGAAACTAAAGAACAAAACTGAATCTGAAAAATAGTACCATTGCCTTGTCGTTGTCCAACTCTCCATCCTTTATATGGAGAATGTGTTGAGAACCAAATTTTCTCGCCAGTGTGACAACAACCCCAATTGTTTCGATTGGGTAAATATCAGTGCTTTGTGCAAGTTGGCTAATGGTCGAGTCCGGGACGAAACGATATTTTGAACAAACATCGAGAATTTTTTCCACAATGCTTTTTTCGTTGAGAGAAATTATTCGATCGCAATCACCACGGTCATATACTGTTTTGGGAAATATATTAAAATTTGTAATGGATATTCCATTACACGGCAATATCTTTTCTGCATGTTTCTGGACAAGTTGTGGAGGAACAGATAGTGTGACTGTCATCATGGCGTCCTTGTCTGTCATGTCAGCATGCATAATGGATCTACTTTTGTTTGCCTTGTCCAAGTAGGTGCTATAGACAACCATTATGTCCCCGACAAACACTTGTCCAGTTTGGCAACTGTTCAAGCCCTCTATTGACAGTACTTTGGATGTCACAACTCTAAACCCGATGACATTTTTTGAACAGGGAAACTAAAGTGAATGGTAGTGTGCTACAAGTACATGCATAGTTTTGATGAACTATGGAGCCACAGTTTCACAAGCACACATTTTAGTTTGCGGAACATGCAGCACATTCGACGTCTCGCTTGTACTTGTTGATACTTCTTGCGAGATGCAAACCATGTATTGCAAATGACATCAACATATAGACGAATATATTCGTCTAAACCATGCCATAGACGAATATAGAGGCCAGGAAATTTGTTTAGTAAACATAGCAAGAGCAGAGCATGTGCATCTTTACCTTTGGCCTTGTCGATCTGCCGATGTCTGGGATGACTGACTGCTCATGCCCGTGTCACTAGTCCAACTTTTTCTGATGCAAGCATGTGCAGATGAACATCAGGACTAAACAAGCATATGCATTGTATATTGTCCATCGCAAGGACCAAATACCCGTAAAACTCTATGCATCCGAATTTTTTAACCGCATAAATGTTTAACAGTAAACAGGGCGTGAGCGCGGGGCACCATGGCCAATCTCTATATCGCAAACCCCCGAAGGGCAGGGGAGCAATATTCGACCTGCCAGCCTGGCACCCGCAATCGAGAAAGTGGGAAGCTATGGAAGAAGGTAGAAGCACCACCACATATGTGAATCCGTTAGTCCACCAACCGACGCACGAAGGAATTTTTAGAAAGTACACTAGGCAGATGAATTAGAAAACAAAAGGGATAATAAAAAATGGGAAAAGTTGAAATAGGGAGCGCAGAAAGGCCCATTACTGCAAAGTCATCGTTTTCAAGTCTAATATTATATGCCCCCACCTGGTTTGTATATTTAATTGACCAGCACGCTTGGCATACCTTTTAGAAGATTGTACCACAGAACCCTCTGTCGTTACACAAAACAATTCATCTCCTTGTCCAAACAACTTGTTTTTTCCAAGGCAGCAATGTTAAAGATGCAATGGACACGAAGGGAAGTTAGTATGAAGAAATGCATCTAAAAGAAAGAGAAACATGTCTATTTACCCGCCAAAGAGCCCTTCGTCCAGTCCAACCATTCTGTTTGTTTAAATGCATCAATGCAGTGCAAACACAAAGGACATGAACCAACTTAGTATGCAGGAAGGTACGCATGTAAGAAAGATAACTTACCATGTAGGAAGGCACACAACTAGTTCAACACATATACAGACCATAAATGAAATACAAAACAACGCAATATGAAACAACATTACAAGCACACACCTTTCTATATCCTCTTCAGCCGATGCAGTCAAGACTCCCTCGTTTTCCCCAGCTACTCTGTTTGTTTGAATATGGGAACGCACAAAATTCAATGAATATCAATGCAAGCTGGTATTCCCCCGAGAACAAGCAATATGTACATACAACAAAACTGATTGAATGGACACTCTAAAAAGGCAGAAACATGAACCTTTGTGCTTCTCTATCCATCACTGTAAACATGTAGATTTTTTTTCTCTGGCCAAAATATATTACAAGGCACAAAATATCACGCAATTGCATGGCCGCAGCTAAACGATTTCTGGTTGTCCCTGGCAATTTATCCACATATGCCCTTTAACCATGTTCTTTATCCTCTACACAGACTGTTGTGCCCACGATACAAGTTCTCAGTTTTCCCTGGAAAACCACCCAGACATGCTTCCAGACATCAAAGTATAATCTTGTAGAATCTTTGTTGCACATATCATATCTCAAGCACAACACAAATTGTATCGTGCGCACAACAGTCTATGTAGAGGAGAAAGAACATGTGATGTCATATCCGCACATATGACCATACATGGTTTATAAATCTAACCTGCATACATATGCTTTATTCCAACAAAAAAACAACGGATATTGTAACTTCACATGTAATCCTCAAACAATTTTGCATGCAACTATCTTCTTTCATGGCAGGACTGGAGCACTAGCAAAATCTCACAGAATAACAGATATCACCCTCGACAGACATGGAAAATAACACAACTACATGTCGACTCGTGGGTGCAGGCTCTGAACGCCGTAAAGCACCCACAAAAAACAATNAAAAAAAAAAAAAAAAAAACCTCCAACCACCGTCGTTGCACCCCAACCCTGCAAGGTCAAATCAAACAAAAGAAAACAATAAGGACCAAAGCAACGAGAAAGCATGAACAGGTCGAACTGCACCCCCAGGGCCCCAAAGTGCAAACCCCAACCAAACAAACAAAACCAACAATCGACGAACCAACAAACCAGGAAGAACCACCGAGCCAGTGAACAACATATGTATCTCCAACGATTACGAAACTGCAACCCAAGCACATAAGGAACCAGAAACATACAAGGAACATGCAACTACAAATAAGCAAACATTCTTACTTGCAAACTACAAACACCAAACAACAAACAAGGAATACAAAATGAAACTATGGCATCGAAACTTACTCCGAAACAATGAAATGCAGAAGCATAGGTCGAATTGCCAGCAAAACAACAACAAACAACATCCGACAAACCAACGAAGAAGAAGCACTCACCGAACCAGTAAACAATGTATGTAGCTTCAACGATTATGAGGATGAAACATACAATGGTAGCAATCAACAAACCAACGAAGAAGAAGAGTCACCGAACCGGTAAACAATGTATGTAGCTTCAATGGCGGAACAAGGATGAAACATACGATGTTTGTTGAACTGGCCATGGACAAACAAGACTGTGTGAATTTGTTGTAATTGTAAAGAAAATTTCGAGGAAAAATGTACTCCGAGAAGCGTATTTACACAAACATTTAAGATTGTCAGGTTGTCTAAGGACCTCGCTGTATGCAAACATTTAAGTTGTCAGGGGTGTTGGAGGACGTCGTGTCATGTAAACATTTACGTTGTCACGCCTATTGACGCATCTCAGAATAAATGTCAATACATTTCAACAAATATACATCCGCCAAACACGGTATAAACTCTGGAATTCTCAATCAACACAGAGCTTTCAAAACATTTCAATATGTTTATTAGTACATATGAAAACTTATGGATATATTCGTCTAGCAGAAAATGCTAGTACAAACATTCGAACTAATGGTAAGCATTAATCGACCTTCAAGCAATATAGACGAAAAATATATGATTAACAAATACTGTCTAGGAGAAAAACTTTGGATATGTTGCCATATACTACATTGGGAATAGCGAAGCCTGCAATAAGACCTCCAATCTCTTATCCAATCAGATCAATATATGCGTTTAATTCCATAGCTCCAACAATAGGTATTGTGCAAATATTTCGGGTCAAAGGACAAACTAATATGTAATCAACGCATTATAGATTACTATAGTCCCTCTATGCCTATGACAGGGACTAATAACATCAATGGCCAACAACATTTTAGTTAAATAGTTATAAATTAAATTGTTTTTCATAAACTACTAAGAAAATCCATAAAAAGAGATTCCAATGGTTTTGCAATAATCCTGGAAGCTGAAGAAATATTCAGGACCTAGTTCAATCGCTTGCTTCTTCCACGTTCCTTCTGCGTTTCCTCCCATGTTAAACGAATAGCGTGCAAAATGAACATAGGACAACACTGATATTTATAGGCCCATAACTTTTTAATAAAATTTGGGATTTATTTTCCAATTTGGGGGTCAGCTACAATTCTACAAACGACCTGTAATGGCTAGCTACAATTCACAAAAAAAAAAAATTATTTATTTTCACATAAAAAATAATGTAACATGTTTTTAATCTCAATAGCATTTTTCATGGGGTACTTAAAAATGGTCTAGTTGCTACGATGGCAGAATTGATAGTCTAGCTGCGATGGCACTATCCCTCGTATGCGTGTAGATGTTGTTCCACCCGTGAAACTCAGCACGACCCGGCCTGGCGTTCTCCGAAAGATTTTGCAGACTAGAGTTTTACAGATAAATTATGGAGGATCTTCTCTGCTTCTGCGTTGGCTTGGTTTTTGAGGGCTTGGTTAGTAGGTCTCCACATTTAATTGTGAATTCAAGTTCCCCCGACGACGGCAAAAAGCTGGGAGTGTAGGCAAGTTCCTCCGACGACGGCAAAAAACGGGGAGTGTAGGCTGCGTTAAGTTGGCAGAGCTTCGTCTGGGGATAGTGCCACATGAAGGGGGTCACCGGGGTTGTCGAAAAGCCACTGCCGTAAAGCTATTGGGAGGAAGGATTACTCCCAAGTTAACCTACTTTTTATAATATATGTTGGTTATGTTTCATGAACTAAAAAATATCGGAAAACAACCAAAAAAAATAACGTTTAGAATACTGCTATTTCGTATATATCATTAAAAAAAAATAACGTTTAGAATAAGATCAAAAATCTAGCGTCGAAAGCAGCGCTTCTTTCCATATATATCATTAATGCCAATCTCGATTTCAAAAAACCTAGCGTCCAACGCAGCGCCTCTTTCCATTAATGCCAACTCGATTTCAAAAAACCTAGAGTTGAAGTCGTAAATCAAGGCTCAAACGTACAGCTCAGGGTTTTAATGCAGGGTGAAGTAATTGAGCTAGATATAAGTTTATAGATCCGTGTCAGGCAGGCCTGGAATTTCAAATTTACATTACCTGTCAAGTGCAAATTTGATGACAGGTGTTTGTTTTTCATACCTGTCATTTTACGTTTTATGTAGATTTACAAGTGTCAATTTTTTTTTATGTTACATGTTAATTTTATCTTAAACAATGTGTACTATTCAGGTTTTGTCACATGGAGTACCCGACCTCAATTCTGCACTCACTTTACACAACCCTGTTTTACTGAAGGAACCAGAAAAACTTTATGGATTAAATAAGGATCAGTGTTTTGGGTTTGATTAGCAGACTAGCACAACCACTTAGACAGGCCATATTAACACCTGAACCTGAAAATATTACATTTTAAAATACCACCAATCCAAGGGCAGCTAGAAACTAC
>SNQJ01S0077190.1:0-36531 GCA_010110895.2 Picea sitchensis | reverse complement strand
TATGAACAATCTTTTCTTCACCCACTGAAAGTTATTTGCTGATTAATCAATCTTGGAGAGCACTGTTTTATTTGATTACATTGTGAGTTGTCTTCTCATTAGTTACTTTATGTTATCCCATTGATCCAACCTTTCATTATTTACAATTTCTTAAGTTACCAAGCACCTTTGGTCTGCAACCACAAAGGGTTTCTTGGAGTGATAACACATGCAATCTGCTTCTTTCTCTTGCATCCTCTCCACCCCCAATCCTCCACATCAGGGTGTTTTTCTCCACTTCACTCTTCCACAACTATCCCATGTCCTGTGTGCCACGTTGTCTCTCTCTGTTCTACATCCCCTGCCCATTGTGAGTGCTCTTCCTGATCATCATGGTAACTCTTCAGCTTCTCTGGCAGTTTCCCTCCCGCATCCATCATCACTGGGTGTTATGTCGAGATTCCTCAGCTTCTCTGGCAGTTGAGACTCTTCAACTTCTCTGTCATAGACAAGCTCATCCTCTAGCATAAACCATCATTTGTTTTTAGCAGTTACACTATGAAGTGCAACAGTAGCCCTCCGATCTTATTCAAATTCATCTGCACCGTTGAATTGACTTCATTGAATCTTGCGTTCATTTCTCCATTTCGCACTTCAAAATTTCGGGATCCCCGTGGTGAAGATTTTTTTACTCTCCATGTCTCGATCCCCGAAACTCCGAAATGGAGCTTGCCGCTTCGAGTTCTCTTCTACAGTTCTTCGACAATGTGACCACTAGAATATGAACCCTCTCCAATCACACAAGCGCTTCGATCTCTAGATCAATAGTCCTCAACCCATGGTGATCAGACGACTATCCTCTGCCCTGGGACTTTAGCCTTCGGGACTTTGGGGGAGTGATGGAGTTAAAACTCATGAAGAAAAAACTTTCGGAGTGAGATCAGTCTTGCATCACTCAATGATGTGTCATGACCAGAGTGGTTGTCACGTGTCACTCATAATTGTGATTTCCAGTGGCCTGAAATGCCTATTGAACTCGACACTTGTTGTTGTCTAATCGTTCCACATGTCATAGTCTTCCACCTGTCCTTTCTGACGTGGTATACCACATTCTCCTCCTGGATCTATCGGCCCAAATCACTTCGCAATTTCGCATATCGTGATTTCGACATTATTGATGTGAATGTTCTCGACACTTCCAAGTCCCGGTCTACGAAACTCCAAAATGAAGTCAGGTCACCTTTTCGGCTTTTCGGACTTCGCAACTTTGGGACTCCTGTGATGAGGATTCTCGACACTTGGCTCGTCCATCTCCCGGTATCCGAAACTGTGGTATCTGAAACTGTCTCCTACTTTCGATATTTCAGCGTTTCTCATTTCGCGATTCCGGGACTCCTGTGGTGAAGTGTTTTGACACTTCAACTCCTGGTATCCGGAACTGTCTCTTGCTTTCGGGATTTCGTCGTTTCTCATTTCGCGATTCCGGGACTCTTGTGGTGAAGTGTTTTGACACTTCAACTCTCGGTATCCAGAACTGTCTCCTGCTTTCGGGATTTCATCATTTCGCATTTCGCGATACCGGGACTCTTGTGGTGAAGTGTTTTGACACTTCAACTCCTCGTATCCAGAACTGTCTCCTGCTTTCGGGATTTCAGGATTCTAGATTTCGTACCTCCGGGACTCCTGTGTTGAAGAGTCTCAACTCTTTACTTCTCAATCTCCTGGTATCCAAAAATACGAAATGGATTCAGATCAATGTATTCCGGCGTTTCACATTTCGTCGTTTCAACATTCTTTTCGTGAGTTGCTTCCTTGACTACTCCAATGCCCGATATCTGAAACTCCAAAATGGAGTTTACGCTTCTGATATTTCCATGCAATTATCCCTGCGCTGCTGATCTTCCTTGCCTGCCTATTTTCCATCAAATAAACAAGCACACTCTTACACTCTTCGTGCACCTCTACACTATCTCTTCTGAGATTATTTTGTCCCTATTTTTCCATCGTTGCATACTCTGATCTTGCGATCAATGACAAGCACATCTACCTGAAAACATGCCAACATAATGATACTTATCTTAGAAACTGCAGTAACTCCACCAACCAGTGCAGACCTTCCATGAACCTCCTAGCCTTAGACCACGTTGCTCATCATGCTCAGTAGAGGGTCACCCCTGAGCTGGGACTAAGCTCCACCAAAGGCAAGGGAATCTTAGACTAGGTTGAGTTTACAACAAAACTGCACAAAGAAACTAGAAGGATTCTCTCTAGGATCCTTCTTACACCCACTACTCATGGACTCTCATTCCCCACATGCATGTTCCGCCTAGGAGTATACACCTTCACAAGCACAGTCCATCGGTGCTTCACCTCCCTCTTTGGGTCTTTGCAATAGGCTGGATCAATAATTCTGAGAGCTTCGTAGCTGGTGTTGTACTCTCTCTAGCAGAAAACCACTTCCTAGAAGAATATCTCACCTGGAGAGAGTTGCTCACAGGCCTGACAACCTGCCTCCTCAACCATGGGCCTAAAAACCTGCTTCTTTAGCACACTCCTCGACTCGGCTCCAGCCAGGTGAGGACAACAACCATGGTTCAACACTCATTCACACGGGGATGTAGACTATGACAGAAAATGGGCATAGGCTCGAAAATGGAAACAACCCATGCTAAACATACCACACTCAGGCAATTACTCTTGTGTCAAGTTCCTCAGAAGACACAAAACGGTTCATGTATTTCTGGTCTCAGGTGCGTGGGTGATTATTGCAAGGGTCGAATACATAGTTCACGGGATTCATGGGAATATTGGGTCATCTTCCCAGTTCTGTTTTTCAGTAATGCGTGACAAGAATATTAATAATAGGTCGTTCACAGAGGTCTCACGGTTTCAAGTGAAGGATCAGGAAAAACTGGCAGAATGAATCTAGACTCAAACAGTTCATAAATATGACGGCAAAATGGAGGATGAACCCCCATCAAAACTCAGTTCTTGGGTTAAATTTCATGTTCCTGGGTTGACACATGTTTCCCATGAAGCTACATTCCCTCCATCAAGTATGCGTTCCCTTTTTTCACACGTTGGAGCTGCATGCATTG
Organism: Picea sitchensis; assembly: GCA_010110895.2. Classification (NCBI taxonomy): domain Eukaryota; kingdom Viridiplantae; phylum Streptophyta; class Pinopsida; order Pinales; family Pinaceae; genus Picea; species Picea sitchensis. Next base: position 33,454 of record SNQJ01S0077190.1, on the reverse strand, counting down.
CCTCTCCCAGGACTTAGGATAAAAACATGTTTGTCACACAACTTTGGAATAATAATAAATTATTATTCCCAAGGACTTAATCCCCTAGGATTAGCCCCTCTTTCCAACCTTTTAACCCCCTTTCCCTTACCCACCTTGTGGAAGCTTAGTCCCCCATCACTCTTTATGTGTGGTCAGTTAGCACACAACGATGTTTAATCTTTCTTAATGTTCTGCATATTACATATACAAAAATAGGCTCTTGGCCTTTAACACTTAGGCTCTCCAGCCTAATAAAAACATAATCCCATGAGCTTATCAATACTTGTCCCACCAGCCTACAAAACATGATTTACAATTCATAAACATGATTACAACAAGGCTCGTCCTTGGGGATATTACACTTGCAACCTTAAAAATTTGATTTTTTTTCTTAAAGACCAATTCTGTTTTCTCAAGCTCTTCACCTGCCTCAACAACACCTTGTTTCTTTTAAATTTTGATTGAGGACTGGTGAGAGCTGCACAGGCATCATCAATGTCTAGTCTATGCTCCTTGAAATGCTCTGTAATGTTTTCTTCTGACACCCTCTCTTCCTCCCTAATCTCAATAATCACATCTTGTGCCCCTCTAAGTTGTTTTTTACGCCAATTTACATTACCTCCTCTCGTTGTGGCCAAGGTAGGGGGTAATTGACCTGTTCAACTTTGTGAAGTTGGTGTTTCAATAGCCCTTTCTCCTAGTTGTCTTCTTAACTCTCTGTTCTCTTGATAAAGTTTGACAATAGGGTGTTGCGCTTGTTTCAGTTTCCATGACAATTCCGGAACATTTTCATTCTCTTCTCTTAACTCCTCCTACCTTTCATAAATTCCCTTGCTTGCACCTTCAACATGATCTAGTTGAATGGTGCGCATGGGAAATATCTTGGCAGAAAACTTGGTGCACGGTTTACTCTGTGCTTGGATCTCCTCATTTTTATTAGTCAACCTTGACCTTCCTTTCATCTGGGATGTTGGCTGACAGGATGACGAGTCTTCTATTTATTTTCCTTCTCTTTTTCCTATGACTTCTTTCTCTCTTGCCCTTGCAATATGGAGTGTTGATTCTTCTGTAGATAGAGGAATGTATCCTTTGGGTTCTTTGGGAATGTTATCCAAAATTATAAAATAATCCCAGTCCTTGTTCAAATGTCTCAATTCTTCAACCACTAACAACTTGATTAATGAAAAATGGGATAAATTGTTCCTTGGTTGATCAGCCTTGACCTGGACGTTGTGTGCCATATTTCCAAGATTTGATACAAGAATAAAGGTATATTCAAGGTATGTTTCCCTATGAAGTGCATCAGTAACCTGATGTGATATGGATACACCCGATCGAACCTTCCTTCACAAGTGAAAAATATTTTGATTGCATTTATAAGTTTCTCGAAAGGCTCTAGGAGATGTTGGCTTGGAATGTCAGCTCCAAAATTTCAATTTAAAAATTTGGGCTTGATGAAGCCCTTATAACATGAAATGTCTAAAGGAATTCCTTTAAACCATTTTTATTCACGCGGAGGGATCTCCATCGTAGCTGACAATGTTTCCTCTGTCACTCAGAAAGTGATTTCTACAGTCGCCGCTATAACCCCGGTAAAATTGGGGCCACACTGGTTATCCATCTTCGCATTAGATCCTTTGATCCTTCTGCAGAAGCGCATACATATGGCTTGCTCGAAAGATGCCCTGATCGATGGGTCTTCATTTATCAGCTCCAGATCCTGAGGTTCAAACCTCACAGCCCTCGCACTTCTCTCTTTATTTCTTATGCTTTGGGAAAATGCCATAATGCTAGTATATATTTATCTCACATGCACTGTAATGAATTGTGATACCTTCTCTGCGCAGAAAAAAAAAATCATCCACAAAAATTCTTGGCACGGAAGTAAAGCACGACGAAAATTTTTGGCACAATGGGGAAAACTCGACATCGTAGAAAACAACAACAAGATACTTGACATGGTAAGGAGTTGGGATGGAAAATTTTGGCCTAGTGGGAAAAATGCGTCACGGAAGTAAAGCACAACGGGAAAATTCAATGCAGTGGGGAACTGCGCGCGGTAGTAAAGAGAAATGGGAGACTCATCGTGGTGGAGACTCAGTGCAACAATAGGTAATTTGGAAGGAAGAATGTTGACTGTGAAAAAAAAAAAACTCATTCCACACAACTTAATATGCAGCGAGCTCCATAAAGACCTTTAAGCAGTGACTAGAAATAGTGGAGGAGATGTAACAAAATCAAATCAACAGACTTACAATACGACCAATGGCAAACAACATTTACATAACGAAGGGATCCAGAGCTTGTAGAAAAAACTATGGACAACGCACAAATTCTGAAAGTGATAGAGAAGCATGACGGGTGACCAATATTTATGCTTGAGCAGATAAGGAATGAAATCATGGAAGAGGACGATAAATCCATGGTGATGAGAAGTTTGAAAGTAGGTTGAAGATTTGCGCAGAAAACTCCTGCGACGGGTACACTTTTGAACAGTGCAAAGTACAAATGATAGGAGTGGAAAAATAAAAATGACAGGAGTGTCATGATTTTTCACCTTTCTTGCTTCATGATCAGGTAATGATTTTCATCATATCTTTTGATGTGAAATTTATCCCAACCACTTGACATGAATTTGGTACCTAAATTCCCCTTTTTTGACATGACTCATATTTAGGGAAAGGGACCTTTACAAATTGCACATGAATAATCATTACACCCTTTCTCGTCTCTTATGGCCAGACCCATCACTCGATAATTTCAAGCCACTCTTCATTTGGTCACTAACCTTACAATATTTGATGCACAAACTATGACTCATCTAGGACTAACTCTAACTGCAAAAATCACGGTGCTAACACAATCAATGAATGGGGTGGGAAAGTTATCCTTCGGAAAATCTTTAGTCAGATCACGAAATTACATGCACACATGAATCATACCTTTTTTTTATTGACAAGAAAATGGTTTGACACCCATTCCGTCAATTGAATTGGAAATATGAAACCGACCTTAATCAGTTTCTCTACCTCATCCTTGATAGTCACTTCATTTCAAGGGTTGATTGGGTGAAGCTTCTGCCAATCATTCTTATCATTGGGGTAAGTGATAATCTCATGTTTGACTATATGAGGGTCAATTCCTTGCATCTCATCATAAGACCATGAAAAACATCATGGACCTCTTTAAATAATTCAATGTACACCTGAATCACCTCGGGGGAACAATCCACTCCGATGAAGATGTTTTCAATGACGCCAGGGATTTCAGATATGTCAATTGGAATCATTTAAGATATACTCGCCATGTTTCTCTCAACATATATTCCATTCATGGCCAAAGGGTTAACAGGACAAGTGGCATCTCCATTCATGGTCATGGTGAACTCTCCTACTTCGATTATCCTAAGATCAGGTAAAAGGTAATATCTATGGTGAATATCGTCCCAAGTTCTATTTGAACCAATCATTTCCTATAGAATCTCCTCGTCGGAGGGAAATACCAAGTCCAAAGGATCATGAGTAGTAAGAGATTCTTGAGCCCAAAAAGGCTTGAGAATAGGATCTAGCTCCTGAGGGGGAGCCAGATCAGGGTTGGCCAAGGTTTGATAAACAATGTTGTATGCAACCTTAGATTCAGATAGGGGCATATTCATGCCAGGATTCCCTACACCTTCCATCGAAGCCGATGGAGAAGGTAAATTCAATGGATCATTAAAATAAATCATTCGAAAATAAGATACTTGAAAGATCGCAACCTTAGGATGATCATTGACAGCTGAAATAAACTTGATATCATTCAAAGGTGGCAGATAACCAAAAGTTCCCATTAGATATGTAAATACTCTAGCACCTAAGGTGACAGTACCTCGTTGTGGGTTATCAATTATTGAGACCATGGATGCCCCCGATGAAGGGTCAAGACAAGAGAAGGATAACTGATCAACGATTATTATCTGATCTTCATGAGGAAAACATAAGACATGAAAAATGATGGATAAAACTACTATCATTGCATAGGTCCAACTTCATCCTAGAAAAATATTGTAGTCGAGAGGTCTGTCGACTACTTCGGCCTCAACACACATATTGTTTCTCTCCAATTGCACGGGGAAGGAGGGGATTATGCCATGTGGTCTAAAAGAATGGTTATAAAAAGAAGTTAACAATGTCGGCAATGGAGACAACTTGAGTTGGCCAATGGCCTTCCAACACACCAATGACACAATGCAAGTCGAGGCACCCTCATCTGCCACTATGTGGAAAATGTTCCATGTCAATGATTTCCTAGCATAAAACACTACTATCTAGAAAGTGGCGTGGTGAGGAAAGCAAGGTTTATAATCAGTAGCGTAAAAAAAAATAGTCTCTGAGTTAGCTATCTCAGCAACACCCAAGGTAGAAAACAATGCTTTTCTCTATGAGGGGAAACTCTAGAGAACTTCTAGAGAAAACATCACACAAGTAGTTTGTGCCAGATCCTCCATGATGGAGTAGTTTTGAGAAACCATTGCATTCATATTTTGAGAAGCCTTATTAAACGCACCTTTAGGGATGTGGGTCATAATTTCTCCCATAGTCTTCTCAATATGAAGAGGATGCAATGGGTTGGAAGATTCTTTTCCCTTCTCAACAGATTCTGACATTCTGTAATCATGAGACCTCGTCTGAAGATGAGCATCTAAAATAATCATGTATATGTTTGCAGATCCATTATTAGCATTAAGCGTGGGGAGTCCCTGATTTCCCCCAGGAACATTCATGGATGACGAAGCTTGTGCCATATTTTTTCCTTGAGGGAAAGGGTTTGTTAACAAAACATGAAGTTGTTGTGCCAAAATATTATGGGCTTCCTCAAGATAAGGTAATTGATGAGTCAAGTGATTGTCTGCACAAATATTACACGAAAACATCACCTTCTTCTTCTCTTTTTTTCCCTCACTATAATTGTTAGCAGCATTTTTATCCCCCTTACCCTTCTTCCCCTTGGCCTTTCTTTTTCCCTCAAGTTGTTGGTTACCTTTGGGATTTGTTGACTACACACTGTGTACTTCTGACATTTGGGTTATGGGAGTAGCCGAACTAGAGGTATGGTTGACCACAGTTTGTTGGAGCAATAAATTTTGCAATTGATTAGCTAACTGATTTGTGGGATTTCTTTGTGTTGAGCCTACTATACCATCGACATGAGGCCCAAACTTCAGTTTGGTTTTGTCAAAATTTGACCATGGTGCATTTGGGAGAATCTCATACAACATATCGGATTGAGAATAAATCAATTCCAGCTATTGTTTTCTCATAATAGCCTCTTCTTCTCAGAACAATCCATAATTAGTGACATCTTTGGAGACATAAGGCATCAAGGACTTGAGGAACCAATCGAGAAAAAATGAAAGAGGAACATTTACTTTGATCAATTTCTTGCGGCGACACCATTCTCATATGTGATCAGAGATATGGATGACCTTCGTCTGCTCGAAGTTGGCTAGCAACTCTATTTCGGCATCGTATCTCACCAGTAACTAAAAATGGTTTAAGAAAACTATTTCCAGGTTGTTAAAGTAATAATAATTCACATTGTTGAGCTTGATATACCATTTTGAAACACCCCCTACAATAGTGCATTGAAACAATTGAAACTAGACAGTGTCATCCCTCAACGATTTGGAGGAGCACCATAAGTGAAACATTGTAACATGATCACCTCGATATTTGCTAGGATTTCCTTCAAATTTTGGTATGTATTAGGGAAACTTAGTTGGCATAGGAGGACAACGTGGATCATGACAGATTAGATTGTTCAACAACCTTGAAAAATATAGAAAATTAAGAGTTGTCAGAAAAGGTAACCTAGGTTGCAGAGGATTCAAATGAAAAGAGGATCCTGGATTTTGGTTGACACTGGGTTTCTAGGAAACATTTGCTTATTGGCCAGGGTTGTGGTAAAAACTATGGTGTCCTTGGACAGTATAAGGAGTTTTCACGTTATTCTGCATCATCGAAATATTCACATAATTTGATGACATACCTTGGGTAGGTATTTCTCCTTGCATGGTATTCCAAAGGACTTGTTTTGGGTTTCCCCCATCCAATCCTCCTGGCATAGGCATCGAACCTTGCTCGGGGTTCGACTGAGTGTGGGAGGTGTTAGCACTGGAAATGACCTAGGTTTAAAAATTTTGGTTTTGGTATAGACTCAAACTCCAATTTAAATGTTTTTTTCAAAGTATATATATTGGGGCTTTATGGTAAAATTAAATTTTGTCCTTTAGGCCTTTTTTAACTAATCAAAAAGTTTTCGAAGAAACTAAGGCATAGATCCAAGCTTTAAAAAATGTCAACTTCTTGAATGTTAATGTTGGGGTTCAAAGAATTTTTTTTTCAATGGGAATGTGAATAATTTATCTCTATTTCCAATTGAATATTTCAGTTCATTATATGCCAAATAAACACTTAGCGCACATGTCCAAGCACCTGAATGCTAATGCTAACACTTGAGGAGTTTTAATATGATAAAATTTGGGTTTTAAAGAGGTTCTCGTGTATGTGAATTGTTGTTATTATATTTATCAAAAATATATTGGGTCTTCCACTCTTCAACTCAATTTTCAAGCAATCGACAACATGTTGTCAAGTCATCAAGAACTAGCATCATCGAATGCCATGAGGCTACTAAAAGGAATGTTGAGGACCAGGTGTCAGTTCATAGGTGTAATTTGGTCCTTAATCCAGCAGCTCGAATTTACATATCAGGAAAATCTGGACCTTCATCCGACACTTAATATGGAACTGAGAGCATAGTGAATATGTTGGTTAGCATATCTACGGGCCTTCTCTGGAAAATACCGAACATATATTTTTTGTCTATTAGAATCCTCTTGCTACGAGTCATATCAGAATTTAGTTTGAGAAGTTTAACTCGCCCCTATATTCTAGGCTATGGATATTAATGAAGATGAGGGATAACAATTTTTTTTTTTTAGAAGAGTGTTGACCCTGGTCGACCTCTAAGCTTTAATGAAACTCTATATATTGTATGATAGACACAGTTTTGTGGGGGATTCATTCCGAGCAACCGAGAGAGAGATTTGTAGAGAGTTGAAATTCTGTGTTATATTTTGTAGACCTATCTCGACTTCTATGTAAAGGAAATTCAGATAATAAATCAATCATTTTGATCAGTTAGTTTATCCTATTTATATGTTATCATTTTTCTCAATCACTTTCTATTTGATGTGTTATGTTTATATAAGGTGTATGTGAACATATTTCATGTTGAATATATTGTGGTAAATTTTACTGTAATATATGCCATGAAGTACATTTAATATCATTTTGTATTTCTTGGAAAGGATTTTTGAGTTGCTGCAAATTCTTCCTGTAGCTATATCAAAAGAAAGTTTCCTTTAGTTTAACCTGCAAATTTTGTTTCGATATTCTTCATTCATAATAATTTGATCTCAAAAATGATCTATGCCTTGTTTAGCCTGATTTGTATACCCATATAATGTTGAGTTAGTTTTATTGTATTTAAAGGACTCCATGCCCAATGGCTAACTGCTAATTTGTAGTCAAATAACTGCCTTATTACTGATCTTATTACTCTCAAACATTTTAAATCCAAACCAAACCATTTCTGAACCTAAGATGTGTTGGGATTGTCCCTAAGGTAGTGTAGGAACAACTTCTAGCGCTAACATTTTTGGCGCCATTGTCGGGGATAGAGGATGAAGATTCTCTTCCTTGGGTTGTATGGAAAAGACTATGACCATCACTTGATGGTGAACAAGCGTTGGTGACAGAATAAACTACATTATTCACCTTATGGCTCCATGTTGAAGGATATCCTGGTGATTCCATTGTGTTCAGGATGAAGGACTCAGTTGTGGATCCAATTGTTGTATCACTCAAAATGGTAGAAATATTGGTAAATCCTATTTTTCTTGAAGAATATATAAAATGGATAGGTACGATGAGAGACTCTACATATTTTGAAGATTTTAAAGAATGGATTGGTACTTTAGCTAAATGTGAATATGGTGAAATTTCTTCTTCAGTCTCATCTTTGGATTTGGACTATTACAAAAAATGTCAATTATTTTGTCTAGAGTTACAATGCAAGTACCTTCAGTTTTTTATGAAATTAGAAGATGTACAGGGAAAACTTACCTATACGAATAAAAACCAGGAAGATAAGTTAGATGGTATCTACCATGAGAAGAAAAATATTGTTTCTTCATTAACTGGAAAGGAACAACATCCATATTCTAACATACAAATTTGTTTTCCTTTTCCTGGGAGTGATAAGAAAATTCAAGTTCCTCTAAAATTTTCAAAGCACCATCTTCATGAATCATTTGGTGAAAAATAGGATTAACTTGATTCAAAATATTCATATTCAGAAGTTTTAAAAAATCCACCATCTTAGAAGTTGTTCCTAGAATACCTTAGGGACAAGACTAGCACATATTAGGTTCAAAAATGGTTTGTTTTGGATTTAAAAAGTTTGATAGTAATAATATCAGTAACAAGGTAGTGAGTTGACTGCAAATCAACAATTATCCATTGGGCATGGTGTCCTTTAAATATAATAACCCTAACTTAACATTCTATGGGTAGAAAATTCAGAATAAACAAGGCATCGATCAATTCTTAGATCAAATGATTATGAATGAAGAATATGGAAAACACAGTTGTATATTAAACCAAAGGCAACTTGCTTTTGATATAGCTATAGGAAGAATTTGCAGTAACTCAAAAATTATTTACAAGCAATACAAAATGATATTAAATGTACTTCATGGCAGATATTATAGTAAACTTTACCACAATATCTTCAACACATAATCTGTTCACATACACCATATATAAACAGAGCACATCTAATAGAAAGTGATTGAGAAAAATGATAATATAGAAATATGATAAACTAATTGATCAAAATGCTTTATTTATTAGTTGAATTTCCTTTACATAGAAGTCGAGATAGGTCTACAAAATATAACACAAACTTTTAAATCTATGTAGATCTCTCTCTCAGTCACTTAGACTTAATCCCCCCATATCTATGTCTGTCATACAATATATAGAGTTTCATTACAGCTCAGAGGTTTACTAGGGTCAACACTCTTCTAAAACAAAAAATCGTTAACCCTCATCAATGGGACGACAAAAAACATAATCTTCATTAACATCCATAGCCTCGAATATATGGGTGAATTCAATTGCTGAAATGAAAGCCTGATAGGACTCATAGTAAGAAGGTTCTAATAGACAAAAAAATGATGTTCATTATTTTCCAGAGACGGCCCACATATATTCTAACCAACGAACTCATTGTGCTTCGAGTTCCGTATTAAGTGCGATATGAAGGTCTAGATTCTCTTGATATGTAAATTCAAGATGTCGGATGAAGGACCGGATTACACCTATGAACTAGCACCTGGATCTCGACGTTATTTTTAGTTGCCTCATGGAATTTGATGATGCTAGTGCCCAATGACTTGACAACATGTTGTTGACTTGAAAATTGACTTGAAGAGTGGAAGACCCAATATATTTTTGATAAATATAACAACAATAGTTCACACACTCGAGAACCTCTTTAAAACCCAAATTTTATCATATTAAAACTCCTCAAGTGTTAGCATTAGCATTCATGTGCTTGGACATGTGCGCTAAGTGTTGATTTGGTATATAATGCATTGAAATATTCAATTGGAGATAGAGATAAATGAGTCACAGGCCCAATGACCAACTTTTTCTTTGAGCCCGAGCATTAACATTCAAGCAGTTGGCATTTTTGAAAACTTGGATCTAGGCCTCGGGAGCTTTGAAAACTTTTTGATTAGCTAAAAAAGGCCTAAAGGCCAAAATTTAATTTTACCATAAAGCCCCAATATATGTATTTTTCAAAAAACATTTAAACTAGAGTTTGATGCTAGACCAAAATCAAAAATTTTAAACCTAGGTCATTTCTAGTGCTAACATGAGGGGTTTCCCCTGATCGACATACCTTCGAAGGTAAATATCCTTACTAGGTATTTCCAAGACCTTGAGAGGAGAAGGCTCCTGTCATCACTCCCTGTGAAGGAACAAATCCTTGCATAGGGTAGGGTTGATTAAAGAAGGGGTTTCCCCTTGAAGAAAACACAGACGACAAGAAAACCTTGTTTCTGAAAGAACCAAACAAAGAGAAAGGAATAGAACCAACTGAAGTCATATAGGACTGAGAGCCATCACTCCCTCCACTAAGAAACCTGAAACTAGTATTAAACCTGAAAGGCTGCTGGAAATGACCTCGAAGTGGGGGACAAAGGAGGGATATGACCCCACCGTAAGGGATAGCGTTAAACAGAACAATGGTGCCCATGACATATCCTTGCAAGGGAGGATTATAACTCCTTTCCCCTAGACCAATAGTCTATAGAGTAGAGTAATTTAAGGTTTATCTTGAGTTGAAACCTAACATTTCATATGAAAAATAAGCGCCAGACATGTTCTGTATAGTAGGAACAATGGTCGTAGTCATTGTGGGGATTGTGCCACTACCAAAAGTTGTAGGTGTTTGGTTAGCAGTAGTCCTTGTAGGTGAAGGTGGGGGAGGGAGCACGACATCCCCTCCAGCCACGACCGGGATGGGAGTATGAGGACTCTCGATAGAGGTAACATTATTTTCTTCCATCACTAATCACCTAAAAATATGATGATTAGGAGTAGTCACCTTAGGAGGGACTACCTAAACAAGGGTTAGAGTTGATAAATCAGAGATCGGAGGGTTTGCAGCCTGAAGCGTTCAACTTCAAGGTCATAAATGGTAGACTCCTCTGGTGCAAGTGTATCTTCTCTAGGAACAAGCTTAGGAAAAACTTCCTATGGCCCAATCACTTCAAAAGAAACCTATTGATCTATCCTTCACCTTAGCGGTGGTGGAGGTGGAACCAAAGTAATCGACGACAGGCCCTAAAGCCTATGCAAACGATAAAGCTATTGATATTACACCTTGTGAAATGATCAAATGACACTCTAAGGTCAGGATAATGAGAAACACATATCACACACTAGAAAATCCTTAAAGGAAAATCGAGAAATCAATAGAATGGAAGGAAGAACAGTTATGCCAATCAACACTAGAGAAACTTCCCGGTGCAAGTGTAACTTGAACAAAAAAACACCCTCTAGGTATACCCTGCAAAGCATGATCCAATGTCTTCCCTAGGTACCACAGTATAGCCCTGTAGTCACATGTGTAAGTCCCTAGAAAAAGACAACTAGGTTTCCATCTCGCAATCAATTACCATGTGGGTAAAATCAATAGTCGGGCTAATCGTAATGAGAAGGATAGAAAATTTTGAAGCCTTTCAAGGGTACCGAAGGAAAATAGTCTGGAAGACAACTGAGGATCCTGAATGGATTAAATTTCCAAGAAGCTCTGTATTCAAGTGCAATCAACAAATATCCCAAGAATGACCCTCAATATATGATCCCCACTACATTTGGTCCAACTTTGGAGGGGTTATCTCCTATATCTTTTCTCACGCAACCTCGTGTTTAGTCCATGTGTTAGAGGGGGTTCCCGACTAACTTTTACGAAACTAGACGTTTACACTCCCTATCACAAACTCTTATGTTTATTTAATTGGCCTTGAATAGTTTCCTCTCCACACCTAATTCAAGGCCCTAAAGCCTAGACTACCTGGTGTGCCCTATAAACAAAAAGTTTAGTTGATTTTAGCATTAATCGTTAGGTTTAATGGCTTGATTACTCAGGGGGTACAGAAGTGAAACTCATGGTGTTATTGAGAGATGAAAGAGAAGAGTTAATAAACTTTTATAACATTGTGTTGAAAGAAAAATACGTTCTACAACTGAAAAAAATAAAATATCTTTATAACTTTGAAGGTGCAAACTTTTCAAAATAAAGACCAAGATCCTAAAATGCATTTTTTCCTAGAATGCTTTTTCGTTTCAAAATGAAATGAAAATACTAAAAAATTCAAGGAAGAGGCCTAAAAGAAACTTTGGGATCATTCTTTTATAAAAACAACCTAAGCTACAAATACCAAATGAACATGCATAATAAAATGCAAATGCAGTTAATTAACTACAACAATTTTGATTTATTTTCTATATGTTTAGAAATTAAAATAACAATCAACAATATTTTTTTCTTTTTCAAAGCATAATCAAGAGAGAAGGATGAGAAACCAAAGACTGACTCAGACCCTAAACCACTGCCTGAAAGAGGGGATTCACTAGAATCCATAGGAGGACCTAAATCTCACAAGTACACCCTTAACCTTGACAACAAACAAAAAGAGATAAAGAAACAAAAAAAATTCTTTGCAAGTTCATAGATAATCTAAGCCTTGAACCTAGCCAAACCATATTCAAAAGATACCCAGAAACTCAGGAAGACCTGAGAAGCCAAGGGATTCCTAAAAGCAAAGACAATCCCTTTGAAAAAAACTCTTCTAGATGACAGAAACACGTGTTGTTCACAGTAAGCCTACGTATTTACGATGGTTGTCTATAATGAAAAACACGTATGTACGTGGGCTGGGTATATAACAGGGTGCACACACTACTGAAAATTTTCAAAAAAGAAAAATATTCAGACAGGGAAATCAACTTAGAAAATATGGTAAGCACCTGTAAGGTGACCAGAGACCCAAAAAGAAAAATAATAATTCAACAATATGAATTCAATACAAACAAAGATATCCTAAAAATACCCTAGAGAGACTCCCCAGTGGAGTTGCCAATTCTGCTATGGGGAAAATATCCCTAATATAGGTCTAGTGACTAGGCAAAGCATTGACACCTTAAAATACATAAAATATTCTATTCTACCCCAAACAAAACACAACCTTAAAATAATTTTTAAAAGAGAAGAAATATAGAAAAGTGTACATTCATTCCTTACGGCTGATGTCGATCCCTTCAAATTGTTGTATGTTCCAATACTACAGGCCTCCTCCCAAAGATGGCCTGAAAAAATTCTACAGAACAAACTATGACAACATATGCTTAATTATCAAGATTATCTAAATATTTAGTTATTCATGAAAACATTCATAAGCACAAACACATAGACATAAATATTTGGGACAAGAATTTTTTTGTTTTATTAATAACAAAATTGGAGGTTACAACCTGAATTTTGGTGGCGTCACTCCACAAACCTCTCTTGGGTTCCTCTACTTTGTCTCCAAGTGCACTATTCCCAATACTATCCTCACCACCAACAAGCCAATATAATGGAAAAGGATGGATGGTATAAGGAGGATGGATGACAGGAAATGTTGAGGATGAAACTCAGAGTAGAATGAAAAAAGCTTGGGAAACAAGGGAGAAAATTTGGTAGAGTTCTCTTGCCTCTAGTTTGATATATCCAAATGACCCCCCTAGGTCCTTATTTATATGACAAAATGATGGTTAATTCGTTTCCATAAGTGATAAATGAGGTAATATGGTTGAAAAACCTAAGATATCTCATAAACTCTACTAGAAAGCACATATTTTATATTTTTTGTCACTTTTTAGATTACACGCGTTCTTTTAGTTATGAATCTAGCGTATGTATGTGGGATTTTAGGCATGAAACTAGCATATGTATGTGCTCTGCATATGCAACAGAGCACATATGCCATACAAAAAAATGTTTTTTGAGAAGAACTCCATCAAAAAGGGTTGGCAGATGTAAGAATGAGTAGGCCAACATGAAGGATGCATACAAATGAAATTTTGAGTAATAACAATGTGCACCAATTTTAAATTATACACCCATAATTAGCATGCACAAGTTCTACACGTGCAATTCCCAAAATGTAGCACATGCACCATGCACCCATATCTAGTCTGCACAACTTTTGTGCCACACGCCAATATCTAGTGTGCACAACTTTTGTGTCACACACCAATATTCTGTGCATATTGCAAGATCCACACCACACAACACCAAGGTTCAGTGCGTTCACACGTGCACCATTACTCCTTGTGCACCACCCATTCTAATATCTTGTGGCGTGAATATTTAATGCGCACGCACTATGCACTAACATTGTGCAAACACCAACAAATTTGCACTACGCTCTGCCAACACTCAATGCACACGCCTTGCACACCAATATTATATGTGTTCCACAAGCTCTGCACTGTTTGATGCCAAATTATAGTGGGCTCACCTGTGCACCAATATTCCTATGCACTCAACACAATGAAGACCATTGCTTCGTAAGGGGGCAGGTTTGATCCAGGTGGATATTGGTGGCCACCCACCTGTTCCAACTGGCTCCTCTTGTCAATTTTTTGTTCAGTACGTTCTTTTGTACTTCTTTGTAATTTTGGGATTTACACATCTAGGGCTATTTGTGATCCAGATTATTTTTGGCTCGAAATGAGAGTGGAGATATTTCACATAAATATTTAGAGATATTTCAAGAGAGACAAAAATATAACAGAGATATAGCGGAAATAAAACAAGAGTCACAGATATACAGTAATACATGATTTCGATTAACGAAATAAATGTACAGAGACTATAAAATATAGAGTGAAAGACTCGCTAGAATGGTGGTAGCCTATCTCTGAGAAGAGATGTGACCACTACTCGCATCTGCGAGAAGATCATTACAATGAGGTTCTGAAGGCCTTTTTACAATAAGAAGGAATTCCAAAAACCCTAGACATCCAAAAACCTAACCCTGGGAGATGAAGCGCCAAAAGTCATGTGGGCCCCGTTTGGGTAAGTTGGTGCATCAACTTCCCGGGGTCGTAACTTTTGCATACGATCTTAGTTTTAGGCATATGATAGCTCATTGGAAATATCTATTCGAAAACTACAACTTTTGGGTGAGAAAAATGATCTATGATCCATGTTGCTCCTCATTTTCTCAAAAAACATCGTTTAGGGCCTCAAAATGGCCCCAGAAGTTAAAAACTGTTAAAAATAGTAAATTACCAAAATTGCCAAAAACATGTTTTGGGCCAGTTGGAGAAGGTGGGTGGCCACCGATATCCACCTACATCAATCCTCCCTCCTTAGGAAGCAATGGTCTCCATTGCGTTGAGTTCTCGGGGGAGAGGGGAAAGCGATTGTTGAATCTGAATCTTGGTGATCTTCTTGCCGTGTTGGAGAAGTGGCATTGCTTAGCTTGTTGAAGGCTATCACAAACCTTTGGCTAGAGGGTTTGGACCTTTTTCACATAAATATTTAGAGATATTGCAAGAGAGACAAAAATATAACAGAGATATAGCGGAAATAAAACAAGAGTCACAGATATACAATAATACATGATTTCGATTAACGAAATAAATGTACAGAGACTATAAAATATAGAGTGAAAGACTCACTAGAATGGTGGTAGCTTATCTCTGAGAAGAGATGTGACCGCTACTCACATCCATGAGAAGATCATTATAATGAGGCTCGGAAGGAATTTTTACAATAAGCAGGAATTCCAAAAACCCTAGACATCCAAAAACCTAACCCTGGGAGATGAAGCGCCAAAAGTCATGTGGGCCCCGTTTGGGTAAGTTGGTGCATCAACTTCCTAGGGTCGTAACTTTTGCATACGATCTTAGTTTTAGGCATATGATAGCTCGTTGGAAATATATATCTGAAAACTACAACCTTTGGGTGAGAAACATGATCTATAATCCTTGTTGCTCCTCATTTTCTCAAAAAACATTGTTTAGGGCCTCAAAATGGCCTCGGAAGTTAAAAACTGCTAAAAATAGTAAATTACCAAAATTGCCAAAAACATGTTTTGGGCCAGTTGGAGAAGGTGGGTGGCCACCGATATCCACCTGGATCAATCCTCCCTCCTTAGGAAACAATGGTCTCCATTGCGTTGAGTTCTCGGGGAGGGGGAAAATGATTGTTGAATCTAAATCTTAGTGATCCATTTCCTTCTTCGGAAGTGGCATTGCTTATTGTTGAAGGCTATCACTATTTGGACCTTTTAACGGTCATTATTTTAGATGACTATTTTGTAGAAGAAATATTTTTTCTTCTTTGCAACCTTGTTGACCTGCTTATATTGGATAGAAGGTTCTTGGTACAGTTGCAATGGTTGTATCCTTCTATTCACCTTTTGAGCAGATTGTGGAAGATGAATTTTGTGGTATGAGATACTACCTTGTGACACTTTATAGGTTGAACAATAGTCAGAGCTACCTCTTTTATCTTGTAGAGATGACCCCCAAATTAATAATTATACTACGGGGTCGAGACTCATTTATAGCATGGTGTTTCCACATATATGGTACGTAGAGAGAACATCCACTGGAGACATCTAGTGGGGCAAGATCAAATAATACTTCATCCTTGAGGGTTGGATGCCGTATGATGTCACGACAGTGTTGACACGGAGATCTCATCCTTGAAGCCACCCAATGTTATGGTTGCTTGAATTGTGGTGTTGTCGACAATCCCAGCTTTTTGACGACCTCTACTGCTAAGATGATAATTTTTCAGCTTCCACTATCAACAATAAAATGCAGCGGAGTCCCCTTCACCCACATGCGATGAAAAGGCACTCCCCCTCTTTTGGATGCAATTGGTTCTTAGTTTGAATTGTTGTGAATTGACAATAGCGATGGGAATTCTAGCGATCAATGATACATCTTTCGGTATTTTTAATTGGGTCCGAGTCGGGTTGACTCCTTATCTTTGATCTTGGTCTGTGTGTTACGAGCAACATTCATCGGTGTTGTGCTAGGAGCTTTGTGGAAATCGCACCATTTTTGATTAATCCCTTCTTTGTCTTCCGTGACCCTTCTTTTCTTTGGAAAGCGGACTAGTTCGGGACAACATTTGTTAGGGTGTCTTTGTCCTCTTTGGTTATTATTAGTTCTGGAACTTCCCGTTTGTTCACGATGATTAAATTTCTGCTCGTTTAACAACATATCGATAGGCACCATCGAGTGATGAGATCCAAAATCGTGTTGAGAACCAAATGTCTGGTTCAGTCTTTGATACCTAGCAGTGCTGTGATGTATGGAAACTATTGGTGAACTCTCAAACTAATTGGCCCCTCTCTTGCTGATGTGGTCCATCTCATGTCTTGGTCCTCATAGTTTATAGCGGGTAATATTGTTCTTTACCACATCACAAAAATCCAAGTGGGCTCAACCCATATATTCCTAGACTCCTATGTGGAAGTCTTCTCCCAGTAAGTTTCCATAATTTACACGACTATAGGGAGAGCCTTAGGGTGAGAAGGTGATCTTTTCCTTGTATGAAAATTATGAAAATAACCTTCTAGCAGTTAACCATTTATCTATGGCATCGCATCTATTTGACCTTCAAATGCGAGAATATCAAAATTAACCCGTACATTGAAAGGCGATGTGCCTCCAAAATGGTCGCTTGATGAATATGTGCCTGATGCTATCGGTGGCGTTGAAGGATGTGGGAAAATTCTCCATCATTTTAGATCACCATTAGATGTGAGAACTTTCTCGAAACAACGGAACTAATGGGATCGTCGACTCCATCATTTTTATTTTCTTCCACATTGGGGTTTCTTGGGTGTGTGAGGCGATTTTCCTCAAGGAACAAACTCTGAGACCCAACTTTCTATACTCGGAGACCTAGATGGGGGCATGCATTAAAAACAATCAAGGCAACTGCTTTGATACCTGTGATACGGATTATTTTAAATACCCAGTAGAGTGGAGAATATAACACATAAATATTTAGAGATATTGCAAGAGACAATAATATAACAGAGATATGGCGGAAAGCAAAGGTGATAGATGTCTGTTAATGCGTGATTTCTATTAGCAGAATATAAATGTCACGGAGACTATAAAATGCAGGTGAAGGGCTTCGCTAGGAAGGTGGTAGCTTATCACGAGAAGAGATGTAGCTGACTACTAGCATCCGTCGAGAAGAGCGATTACAATGGAGCTCTGAAGCCTTTACAATAAGAGGAATACCAAAACCCTAACCACGGGAGATGGCGTAAAGTGTGGGCCCGGTTTGGGTAGTTGGTTACATCAACTTCCAGTGTTATCTACCTAGTAAATTAGAGTGCATTTATTATCAATCCGATTGTTTGTAAGACTTATAGGCATGTCCAAAGTATATGGAGTTTAGAGATAGTTTTATCTTTATGGAGATAGCAAAGAATGATTCTAAGGAATTTGACGTGAAAGTGCTAGCTCCTATTGAGGAAGTCCTTCACATAGCTCTCATGACAATGATCAACACTTGCTTTCCAAATGGTAAAAACAGTAAGAATAAAACCTATTCTAAAGTGATTATGTAAGGTACTAAGCTTCTATTGACGTCTTCATAGTCTTCTTACTTGGTAATCAACATTTCTGAAATTAGCTTGATAAGCATTCAAGAGACAAATTGAAACCTATTAAATGTGGGAAGAGCGAAACTCTATTCAAGAGATGCATTCATCATTCTTCTTTTTCATTTCACTAACATCGAATCCAATCAAAATGCGGCATGAAATAACTCAAAGGCATTTAAAGCTATCTTAATGCTTGAAGTCTAGCTGTTCATTGAGTTCTCATTCAAGGATCCATTCTATTAGTGAGTAAGTCTTGAAACATTAAGCTTGTAACTGATATATAAAACTCATTTACCTACAGCAAAATAAAACTCATCTACAACAACCAAGATCTGAAACATGTGCATTGAAAAATAACAAAAAGGAAAGGTGTACTAGTTGGCAATGGGGGGCCCTCCACTGCTTCCCTGGTACACTTGATTAATTTCAGCTACGAAAGGACTCCAACGACATTCAAATCACCATGAGCATTCAAATGAACAAAACACAGATCTGATCTTCAAAAGTTACTGCATCAAGTTTCTTCATTCGTCCAAAGGTGTCTTACTAGCTCAATCTTAAGATTATTTATGCAAAATTATAAAACCATAAATGCTAAAATGTCTCTAAATATCATAAGTAGATCCACAAAAGCCTAAGAGGGTCGAATGCCTCTTCTATATCAAATGGTAAAATCCCGCAATCAAGCGTCTAGATTTAATCTTTATGATTCTGGCGAACACAAGCCCCCTTTTGGTAGAAGCGTTAGTAGAACATCTAGCAGTCCTGATTTCGAATCTGATAACTTATTCACCATTCTTGTACATCACGGGAGCATAACCCAAGTGTTGGTTTAGCCAGTGTCTAAATATATAAGCGGCCGAGGAGCTTTTACGGGATTTGGTGAAATCCTGTATTTTCTGCTAATTTTCCAATTTTAATGCAAAAATTAGAAATTCAATTCTGAAGTTAAAATATGACAAATATACCTTGGATGAGCTATTCTATGAAATATGGGATAAAGTGAAGGAAAAATGGCAAATAAAGAGGAAAAAGGATGGTTTGTGGAAGCACAAAATGGACTCAACATCTCCCCAAAGAGGAAGACTTTGCATGTCCACATGCACAAAAATCTCTTACTCACGTCAGCGCTCTTAGCGCCTGGCGCACAGCCAGTAAGGTTTCCACATTAGTGCAGGCATGCAGTGCCTTCATCTTTTATACTTTGTAAGCCTTTTACCAGAACCATTTTGTAGGCTTCTTTGGGAATCAACTTTTTTTGTTTTTGCGTTTTGTTTTCTTCTTCAAGGCGTCATTCTCCTCTTGTGTTACGTGACTTTGGGTTTTCAACATCTCATTTTCTGTTTTAATATATCTCTCCAAAAATTCTATCTCCTTGATCTTCCTCTTCATTTTTCTTACCTTTTTGTTCTTTCTGTCAAGTTATGTGGTGGAGGTACTACCAGCTGCCTCCTCTATTTGGGGTTCCTCTTTCATATCATGGATTAGTTGTTCCATATCTACTTTCATTTGTGCATGGGTGGGGGTTTCACATTGCCTCAAATATCTCATCAAATATGCATTGCCTCAAGTGTTTGGATATTGCTCATGTGCTAACGTGCTCTATCATCCTCCTCTTGTGTTTGACCTTTTTGAACCTGTGTCCTCTTTCTTGTCCTTCTTTCATAGGTAGTAAAGATTTTATCTTTTTCTGTAAGTTCTTTTTCTTTCAATACCATGCTTCTTGTTCTCTTCCCAAAGTGGGTTTTGGGCTTGTAAGCCTTACAGATTGTTGTTCCCTCCCTGCATCCTCCTCATCATCATCAGTCGTTACCTGAATGTGCTCCTCTTCTTCTTCTTCTTTTCTGGATCTCAAAACCATTTGATTGGTAAATTCTTAATTCATGTTTTGCTTCAGCAGTTCATTTGACAATCATTTTGATAAACCCACAGTGATACAAACTTCTCACTGTGTTCCTATCATGTTTCTGAACAATTTTTGCCATTTTAGAGAGGCTCTGCAAGAGGAAATATGGCATATTTATTTCACAATCACCTCTTAAATGTTGCAGCAGTTTGATGTGGTATAAGTAAATGATCTTGAATCTGCCTTCATGTTATGAATTTTTGTATCAAATATGCCAACTCATCCCAAGGATTGACTAGCCAACTCCTTGGGATACGTTTCTTCCAGTTCACTGATGATACCCCGGACCTTGAGATGAAAGGCACCCATGATTTGTCTTTGAAATGTTTGGTTTTAAAGTATTTTTCTCCTGTCTGTGGTATTCCAATGATAAGTGCAAGACTGTCTTCATTGACCCTTAGGGTAAAGTTCCCAATAGTGGATTTCTATCCATCAAATGAATAGGCAAAATCGAGGGAAACTGCTTCACAAAACCCTTCAAACTTCCAAGAAAATTCAACCACTGCTTCTGTTCTAAAATCTGCAGGCAATCTTTATGTATTCTGATACTTCAAACTTGCTAGGTTCATATCTTGACACCATTTTCAAATTTGAGCTCAAGACCTCAAATTCAGCTTCACGCAATTTTCAAAGATTTCTGAACTACATTGGCCCATGGTTTTGAACGAGTTAAATTATCTACTTTTTGTTTTTCTTTGAAAAAGGAAACTTCCAATTCTTCAATCCTTCTTCATTCCCAGCTCTGTGTATATATTTTTGTCTTTGGGAATTTACGTGCATTTAAAACACAAGGAAATTCTTATTTTCACTTCTAGATTTGTTCGATTTTAAAAATTTCTACACGGGCATGGCGAGGTGGAGAATTCGGCTCCCTACGTTCAAATTGACTTCCAACCTCCTTCCTGCGAATTAGAGCTGCGCTACCGGCATAGGCTAATTGTTTTTAATGCATCTCAACTTCGTTGTATTTGTTAGTGCAAAGTTTTTGGCTTACCTCCAGAGTTCAAGTCCTGTCTTGATATGTCTCTGTCTTATTTCCCACGTCCTTATTTAATTTCCACGTTTCCTTGGAGCGAAATTTGTTATGTTGACCCGTTATAAATTGTCAACATACAATTCGTTATTCCTGATTGCTTAATTTGAATTTCGGGATATGAATCGTGCGGTGTTTGTAGGGATTTTTATGGCGTGTGGAGGGGTACTGTGCTCGGTTGTAGAGATTAGGGCTAGATTATAGGGTTTGGATTGCATGGAAGGCTGACGGTCTAGGATGTGGAATGCTTACCGAATGTGGGTTAATGACTGCGTGGGGTGAACAATGTCGGGTGCAAATTGACGGAGGTGAATGCGAGTCGGCGATTCGAAGCAATTCAAGTCACAAAGGTGAGACAACAGTGATTTTTTTAGTGAGGCTTCAACAAAAAAAATGATTTGAGACTTTACTTTTTATGGAGGCGTTGGAGATTTCAAAAAGCTCCATTTTAAAACATGATTTGCATATTAATCATACGAGGTGTAATCACATAGTACCTGTACTTTTTTTGAATTTTTTTTTATAAGATGTGTCTTTTAAATGTTCATTCATATAACCCCCAAATACCAATATATGAATTGCTTCTTCTAACTCCCATGCAACCCACGATTTTAAAGAAATGCTCATAGTTATGAGACTTTGAATTTCAAAAAAATTCTTTATCAACATGTGAATTGCTCTTTGTAACCCTCCTTATAACTTCTTTTGCAAACCATTTGAAATTGTTTTATCTTTGTATGCTGTGAAAACAACTATACTACATTGTTTTGAAAAAACAATTTCTCTTAGTGCCTTTTTGGAACAAAAGCGATTAACTGTTTCCATATGACTCCTTTGAAACAATGGTGATCATGCAGAGTATTTTTCAAGTGAAAATAGTCTCTCTTTTGGAAACAATTGGTAATGCCTTCCTTATGACTCCTTTTGAACAAAAGTGGTTATGCAGAGTGCTCTTCAAGTGTTAACAATTTCTCTTTTTGACTCCTTTTTTAAACAACAGTAGTGCTCCCCTTATGACTCCTTTTTGAAACAACGGTGGTGTATATGACTCCTTTGGGGAGTGCCATTCGAGTGCTTTTGGGGTGAAAAAGAATGGAGTAATGATAGAGGGTAATGTAGGGAGAGGAAAAGGATAAGGTATTTGTCATTTCTAACCTAAGAAGAATTTCTAAATTTAAAACATTAAAAGCTGAAAACATACCAACGGTGAAGGGTGGATATCTTTGGTGTAAGTCCTCAGATTCCTCTTGCATTTTTTTTTCTAGTATCTCTGGTCCTCTATTTTTTTGAATTGCTATCTTCTCAGGGCCCTCCACGGTTGAAATTTTGACATTTCAGGTCCCTCTCGTGTAGGTCTTCATCAGTCCCTACTGTTTATTTACTTGAATAAATGTCTTCACCAGTCCTAACATTGCCGGAATGCCAACTTCATTGCTTGAATACTCGAGGGTCCTTACGATTGAGATGATTATCTTCACCGAGGTCCTTTTGTTGATTGTAATAGTGTATTCTTGAGTCCCTCTGTGATTGTGATGAGTGTATTCTTCAGGTCCCTGGCGGTGAAGTGTTGTCTTCGATTTAATGATGATTATTCAGGTCCCTCTGGCTGATTAATTCTTTATTGCATCATTGGAAGGTTGAAGGTATACCTTCCCCTGATATGATATTTGTCCTCAAGTCATAAAATTTGTTAATTAAAACAAATTAAACAAACTAAAATGAATTTTATCAGTTGTGTGTTTTTAGAATTTTGATTGGCCAATGTTACTTGGTTTCCAATCAAAATTCGATTTGATGATACCCGAGTTACGGGTTTCTAGCTAAACTACATTTTTTTTTTTTTTTTTTTTTTATTTCTTTTCTATATATATATTTTTAAGTAGAAGGTGCTGGAAAGAGACATGATTTTGCTTCATCAACACTTCCATTTCATCTTCTTTCGGATATCTGATGTAAAAGTCTTCTTTGCTGACAGGCTTATTATAGAGCTTTAGTCTGTGACCATTGACAATAAATGAGCTTGCCTCATCATCTATTGTTTATAGTTTGACTAAGCCATTGTCATATACCTCTACATTGCAATCTCATAGGGGCCAAGCCAATGTGTGGTAAGTTTAGCTTGGAAATCTTTAAATTTTTGAGTCAAATAACAATGCCAGTCTCCTTCTTTAAATTGCTTCTTCTTGATGAACTTGTCATGCCAATGTGCCCTTTGTTGTTTTATCAAAGTGTTGTGTTCAACTGATGCTTTTCTCATCTCATCTAATTGATTTGATTGCATGATCCTCTCTTTTTTGTTCTTCGGAAAGATCTAGTCTTAATTCAGCTGCTAATTTGAAATTATGAATTTGAAATTCTATAGGTAGTAAAACTTTCTTACCATATACCAGCTGATAAACCCAATACTATCTTTATAGGTGATTCTTTATGCCCATAAAGCTTCTTGAAGCTTTTATGACCAGTATTTTCTGTGTGCTTTGACTGTCGTGGTCATGATTGCTTCTAGAGTTTTTGTTAGTGGATTCTACTTGTCCATTTGCTTGTGGATGATAGGTGGAATCTTAGGTGCTTGATCGATATTTGCGCTATGTCGTACCAATTTGGAAGTGTTGTGCTCCTTAGTGCATTACAATTTCCGTGGTACTCCAAATGGTCGTTCTTGAGAGAAAGTTGACCAGCGATTGTTATTGCTCTTGCCGATGGTTTGAAAGCCGCACTGGCAACATGGTCGATTTTATACTAATTAATACTTGTTTTCCTTGGGGTTATGGGACCAATGAAATCAAGAGCCTACTTTTCAAATGGCTCAATGTGGACTTGTGGCTTAAGAGGCATCTCATTAGATGGAAGAGGTTTTCCCATCCTTTGGCATTATCACAACTTCGGACATATTTCTTAGAGTCTTTAAAGATAGATGGCCAATAATATCTCAAATTGAATATTTTGTGTGCTATCCCTTTATCTGCAAAATGACCACCACAAGGTTCATCATGTGAAGCTTTCAATATTTCCAAAATTTCATCTTGTCTCCCACATCTCCTAATTATGAGGTCATATCCGGTATAAAATAAATCTCCATCAATCCATGTATATCTAGCACTTTGCTTTATTATCTTTTTTCTTTCTTTTGAGAGTTGAGAGATGGAGGCAACATTCCCGATGATAAATAATTAGCTATATCGACTGTACCAGCGGAGTTTTAACCGAAATGGCAAATAAGTGCTCATCGGGGGAAATTATGCGAGACAGGGGAACAATCTCACCGAGGGGGTTTTGTCGAGATAAATCTGATATGATTCTCCTTTCAGGTCTATTCAAGGCGTGATGTTGAATTCTGCATCAATAACCATCTTGTATCCATGCATTAGTAATGGGTTTGTTCATCGGATATTTGTAGAATGATGGTATGGATGAAGACTTCATGTAGGTGATGTAGTGTCGAAATTTGTTTACAACATGGACTACCGCTAGCATTTCCTTCTATGTGACTGTATAATTCAATTCTGCCGGGGTTAAATTTTTACTTATAAAGTATATAGCATAAGTCATAAGGTTTTCCTTTTGACCTAATGATGCACCTATCTTGAGAGGTCCTAATTGGACTTTTCCATTTAGGTCCTCTTAATATAGGTGTTTTTGATAGCTTGTCTTTGAGCTTTTGGAAGGCATTTTGATAATTAGTATTCCAATGGAAATGTATATATTTCCCAAGTAATTTGAATAGAGGCAAAGCTATTTTACTAAAAATTTTCAATGAATCTTAGATAATAGCACAACGGTATCAAAGAAAACCACAACATCTTCGACTTATTAGTTTGGTAGATTTATTATGATTCGTTTTCTTTGGATCACTTGTTATTCCGATGGCAGATATGATGGTCCTAATGGAGTTAGCATCATGAAACATTTTCATTAGAAAGAGACAGATTGTTTCTATGCATCTGATTAAGACTTTTTTCTAAGTTTTCAAAAGATCTTTCAAAAGAATCAACATGCACAGAGAAATCATCCATATAAACCTCTACACATTCGTGTACTAAATCAACAAAAATGGCGAGGACTTCTCTTTGAAAAGTAGATGGAGCATTACAAACAAAGGTATCGTTATAAGCATATGTACCCAGCAGACGGTGGTATTTTTGTCCCCGATCTCGGTGCTATTTTGATGCGATTGTAATAGCGAATCCATCTAAGAGGAAAATTTCTTCCCGGCTAGTGATGAATCAAGACTTGGTCTATGAGGTAATGGGAAATGATCTCGGTGTTGCTTTTATTCAATTCTCGGTAATCTACACAAATTCTCCATTTTCGTTTTTTCTTTGGTGCCACCAACCAATGGTGAAACCCATTGACTGTCGGAGATAGGGTAGATAAAGCCTACCTTTAGTAATTTTTTGTAGTTCTTCTTTAACTACCTCTTTCAACATTAGATTCATTCTTCGTTGAGGTTGTATGAGTGGTCTTATGGTCTCATCACATTGTAGATGTGATGAGTGCAATATTATCTGGATGAATTCCACATATCGGTGTATTCCCAAACAAATGCTTTGTGATGCACAGTAATGCACTCAATTTTCTTCTGAGGTGGTTCAAAATTCATCCAATATTTAAATTTTTCCCAGGACTAATTTGAATTGTTTTGCCTTGAGCATTTGTCATGGAAATAAACTGGAAAAATATCATTAAATGTTGCCCCTAAAGAATTTATTGTGCAATTTTCTTGGAATCTTTGTCCTAAGACTTCATCTACAACAATGTATTGTGTCTCTTAATTCTTCCGAGATATGCAGTTCGACAATGAAATAGTTTAATAGATCTTCATTATTTTCTCTAAAATCAAAAGCTTGATTAATGCTTAATATAGGTTGAATTACTTCTTACTGTTGTTGATATGTTTCATCAAGCCAAGGCAATTGATCTAGTATAGAAGGTTTTTGTGCTGGAGGATAGAGTGTAATTTGTTTCCTTTCATTCCAATGTGAGATAAGCATATTCCCCAATCTACAACCAATGAAAGCATCGGTTGTGGCCAACCAAAGGTCTTCCAGGGATTAATGGATGGCCTCCTAGATTAGATTTTGAAGGACTAGGAAATCTACTGTATATTCCCAAGAATCCAAGGAAGCTGTGATGTCTTCTAGTATACCCTCGGGAACTACTTTAGATCTATCCGATAGTCAGGCGTGGTGGTTGGTCTCGGATTTTGCAAGTTTAATTGTCTCATGGTTTTTAACGTCATCATTTATAGGCACTCCTAAGTCAATTAGTGTTTTGAAATCGGCTTGTTGATTGTTATTGTCACCATTGGAATTCTTGGATCAACATACTTTTCAATAGAAATGTTATTTGACATTAGGCCGATAAGTTTCAATTATGGATTGTTGGTGAATCTTTCTTGTTTATATATTTTCTTTGAACAATATTCCTTAATTGCCTTTTATAGATTGGGATATCTTTGATAACGCAAAAGAAATTTTTACCGCAATTTCTTAACTCATCAATACATCAAATTAGGAAGAGATATTGGTATTTTCTCCATATTATTTTGAAGGAGGTGTTTGGGGTTTTGATGATTCTCCCTTCTGGAGTTGATTATCTAGTGGTAGTTTATCTGTGCTGGGATTCTCTTCTTGTTCAATTGGTTTCTCTATGATAACGGGAGAAATCCTTTGGTAAAACTTTCCGGATCTCAAGTGGATATTTGAAGAGGGAGGATGGAATATGATGTCCCTTCTTCAACATTGTACATGGGTTTTTTCTACTTTATTATTGGGATTAGAGATCGGTTGAGATGGTAGTTGGGTGGGTCGGGGTGGAGGTTGGTTGGATGGCGGTTGAAGATTTGTGGTTGGAGTTAGTTGAGGCATTTGTAGTGGGTAAGAAAGTATGAATTTTGTGGCTGATTTTGTTGGAATTGTTGGTAAGGAAGAGTGATATAATTTGTGATATTGTTGATAAATCACATTGATATAGGCGGTGGTAAGGTATTGGTAAAATTTGATATGAGCGTTGTGATGAAATTTCAGCGATATGGTTGATTTCCTTGAGCATAACCTTGCCAATTTTGAGAAGATTGGTGTTGGTTTTTCTTTGAGGAGGCCAAGCTGCCAAGGCATGGGTGTATTCCATGAATTTTGAATGGGAGTTTGGAAATTTTGAGGAAATTGTTGAGCAAAGTTTTGGGACATACGTGGCTGCCAAGGTCCCTAGGTGCTAGGTAGTAAAGGGATTCCATTGCTTGTCCTTCTTCAAGATGAGTATCTTGCACTCTTTTAATCTTGGGCAGGTCATCCGTGGCATGATTATGCATACTGACCCACAAACTTGAACTTTGTTTAAGGACATTCTCCCTTTCCATGTTTCTTTCTACGCGAAGGACACCAAATTGCAAATATTTTCTCTTGTTCTTGCTTCTGTTTTGCTTTCAACATATAAAGTTGTGAACCAAATGTGCTCACGATATCAGTTTTAAATCTTTCTATGATTTCCCTGAATGCATTTTGGTAACACCATTTTGGAAATGGATTTTGTTGACCTTGTCACATTGTCTCTTTGTCCTATTCCCCTCTTTGCTTTTCCTCTTGAATATTTCTTACAGTTATTTTGATTTTTGGGAAGGAGATGAAAATATCCCACCCCGATGATTTAAGAGCCTCAGAATTCTCATCTGAAATACCTTTTAAAAGATAGTACGAATGACATCTGAAGGGAGATTAGCTTGCTTAGACTTATGCATGTTGTGTGAGAATTTTTTGAGATATTCCTCTAAGCTTTCTTCTTCACTTTGTCATTTAAAATATCTTCTTTGGAGTCTTTTGATTTACATTAAGGATGATATTTAGTAAGAAATTTCTTTTCATATCTTCCCAATAGACTATTGTTGCTTCTCCCAAACCCATAAACCATTTCAATGCATAGCCTTTTAGAGTTGCAGGAAATAGCTTGAAGTTTTGAGCATCTAGCAGCATATCCATATGTCTACAAGCGATGTCAGAATTCAAACATAAAAGTGGGGGTATTGATTGGTTAAACCAAAGAGAATTTGGAAGAGCGGATGGAGGAATATTTTTCATTTTGATATCATCTCCTAGAAGGGTTGGTGTGTCAACTATAGGAAATACAAATGTAGTATGTTCTTCCTCTTCCTCCTACGTTTCCTCTTGCTTCTCCTCATGTGATTCTCTATCTTTGTTCTTTTCTTTCTCTTTCTTCATTTCTTTTTCCTTTCAGTTCTCTTTCCATTCTCTCTTGTTCTAGTCTATCTGCTTGTCATTTCCAAAAGTTTTACGTTGTAAAATCATTATCATTTGGAAGAGGTTGTTCTATTTGTTCAAGAATAGTTTGTTTTCCTTTTGCTTTCCCTCTGGAGGAGATTTCTATTTGTGCTTGTTTCTTCTTTACTTCATAAGCCAATAAAACTTGTCTTTCTACGAGGGTTAACCTTTGCCCCGAACGTTGTTTATCCTCTAATTCTTCAAATGTTATTTTCAGTAGTTGGTGTGGTAGATTCATTTGTAGATGTGCCTGCTCCTACGGATGTTGTATTAGTTTTGGGGGGGTTTTGTTTTCAAAATCTTCCTTTATCATCCCTAAGTTTAGACATGAAACGTAATTCAAAAGTACTTCTATGCTATGTTTTTTTCTTTTATGATTTACATATATGTGTTTTTTTTTATGGTATATGATTTTTATATCTCTATAAATATACTTCCCCGACAGCAGCGTCAAAATGTTGAGCTCTAGATCTACTAAGTAAATTAGAGTGCATTTATCATCAATCCGGTGTTTGTAGACTTGAGGCATGT
The DNA here is from genome assembly GCA_010110895.2 of Picea sitchensis. Taxonomy (NCBI): domain Eukaryota; kingdom Viridiplantae; phylum Streptophyta; class Pinopsida; order Pinales; family Pinaceae; genus Picea; species Picea sitchensis. Next base: position 4,376 of record SNQJ01S0077190.1, on the reverse strand, counting down.
CCAAAGTATATGGTTTTTAGAGATAGTTTTATCTTTTATGGAAATAGCAAGAATGATTCTAATGCTGAATGTGAAAGAGATGCTAGCTCCTATTCGGAAGTCATCTTCATAGCTCTCATGACAATGATAGGACACTTGTTTTCAAATGGTAAGCATTGAGCATGAAACCTATTCTAGGCTGATTATGTAAGGGCACTAAGCTTCTGATGAAAGCGTCTTCATAGTCTTCTTGATGTCAACATTCCTAGAGGTAGCTTGATAAGCATTCAAGAGACAAATTAAAACATATTAAATGTGGGAAGAACGAAACTCCTATTCAGAGATGCATTCATCATTCTTCTTTCATTCATTCACTAACATCGAATCCAATCAAAATACTTGAAAGCATGAAATAACTCAAAGGCATTTAAAGCTATCTTGCTTGAAGTCTAACTATTCATTGAGTTCTCATTCAAGAATCCTTTCACAATGATGAGTAAGTCTTGGAAACATTAAGCTTGTAACTGATCACAACTCATTTACCTCTGTCGAGATAAAATCATCTACAACAACCAAGATCTAAAACATTGCATTGAAAAATAATAAAAGAAGGTACTAGTTGGCAATGGGGGCCCTCAAATGCTTCACTTGTACACCTAGAATTGTCTCAGTTAAGAAGGAACTTCCAACAACATTCAAATCATCATGAGCATTCAAATGAACAAAACACAAAGCTGATCTTCAAGAGTACAAATTCTCAAGTTTCTTCATTCATCAAAAGGTAGTTTACTAGCTCAATCTAAAGAGTATTTATACAAAAAATTATAAAACCATAAGTTCTTCAAAATGTATTAAATATCCTTAATTAGATCCACAAAAGCCCTAGGAGAGTCGAATGCCTCTTCTAGATCCTCAAAATGTGGTAAAATCCCACGAAATCAAAAACAGTCCTAGATTTAATGCTAAAACAAGGCAATTTCTGCTAAAGTGGCCATGTTTGACCAACATTGACCGGACATCTAGTAGTCTCAGATTTCGAATTTGATAACTTATTCACCATCCTTGTACATGCAGACATAACCAAGTGTTGGATTTAGCCAGTGTCACTGAAATAATATAAACGACGGAGTTATTACGGGATTTGGTGAAATCCCGCAATTTCTGCTAAATTTCCAATTTAATGCAAAAATTAAGAAAATTCAATTAGAAGTTAAAGATGACAAATATACCTTGGATAAGCTATTTTATGAGAAATATGGGATAAAGTGAAGGAAAATGGCAAATAAAGAGGAAAAAGGATGGTTTGTGGAGCACAAAAATGGACTCAACACCAGGGTCGTGGCTTTGCACACGATCTTAGTTTTAGGGGTATGATAGCTGGTTGGAAAGATCTATTATCCGAGAACTTTTGGGTGAGCAACATCGATCTAAGATCCATGTTTCTCTCATTTTTCTCAAAAAACATCATTTAGGGCCTCTAAATGGCCTCGAAAGTTAAAATTTGCTAAAAGTAGTAAATTGTCAAATTTGTCATAAAATTGTTTTGAGCCCGTTGGAGAAGGTGGGTGGCCACCAGTATCCCCACCTGGATCATTATGAATCCACATATTCAAGTGGATCACGGTGACCTCCCACCTAATCCAGCCGGATTATTTTGTATGTTTTTCATGTCTAAGCATCTTGTTGTATACAGAGTGCGTTTGGGGCCCTAAAAATGTTATTTTGGCTCTACTGGTCAATTGTCTGGAATAAAGAGTTTGATGGCCATTATTAAATGTGTAGTTCTACAAAATTCCTTTCCAATGGGCTATAATGTGCATGAGAGAGATGGTATGCAAAGGAAATTGTGACCATGTGAAGTTGGTGTACTAACTTACCAAAATGGGGGCCACATAACTTTCATCTCCTGGGGTTGGTTTTAGATATCTATGGTTATGGTTACATCATAAAAGGGCTTCAAAACCTCATTGTAATCATATTCTAGAAAGTAGTGTGTGAGTCACATCTCTTCTCATAGATAAAGTTTCCACCATTCTAGCGGTCTTTCACTCTACATTTTTTAGAGTCTCTTTACAATTATTTCATTAATATAAATCAAGTATTATTATATTTCTCTGTTTACGGAAATTTTCATGAGTGTTTCGTCATAATATCTCTGTTTTCATTTCATTCCTCTAAAATCCATATCCTTAATGATAAAGACTCAAGATGATAGATGCTATCACATATGTGGACCTAGAGTGAGCCTAATCTCAAGAAGAGTCAATTAGCTTCAGTCCTGAGGGAGTTTCCCACAGTGATTTACAGTTGGAGAGAGATATCTCCTAGAGCCGACAGTATGTGACTTGAGTCTAGGTTGCATTTTGTGTAACTTCAGCGATGAGATTTTAGCATGATGACTATTGTGTGTGTGTGTGCCTATATATATATATATATATATATATATATATATATACTATATATATATATATATATATATATATGATATTTATAATACAAAGATATATATGTATGTAATAAACAAGTAGTAATTTATTATCCAAAGGGACGCATCCTTTCATATATATGACATGATATTTATAATACAAGGTATAAATATATGTAATAAACAAGTAGTAATTTATTATCCAAGGGACGCATCCTTTCATGGATGGTCACCGCATGTTCTTTATATATGGAACACTCATCATTGTAATAATATATCAATCTCACATATAATCTCATATAAAAAAAAACAACATCCCCACTATAATCCCCAACTTAATTAATGTTTAATGTAGATATAATGTATGGTTGAGGCCAAACGATGTAATATGCAAAACGTATTTCATAATTTTAATAAATAAAATGTGATTCTAGTTGCTAAGGGACAAGGATAGAGATGGGGGATGATTAATCCAAAAGAGGGGAGGGGTCTAGAAAGGAGATTTTATCCATGAGTTAATTCCCAAATCCCCTTCCCTATATTTTGAGTGAACCTTCATATTTTTCCCTTGAGTGTGGAAGATCCCAATAATTGAATATTTTTAAGAGGGTGGGTGTAATTAGAAACATCCCATAGTTATTGAGAGATAAATTGAAGTACAGTTAGCTTGGGTAAAAGCGTGGGTCATGCAAAAAAAAGGAGGAAATTTGTATGGGGGAGAACAACAATTTTTGGTCATTCAATTGTTTGCATGAGAGCAAGAAGACAATAGGAACAAGGGAGATAGAGCTGGAGCAACAATGGAGGGTGAATTCTGGAGTGTTATTGGAGTTGAATATTTAAGAATAAATTTGAAAGGCTTGCATAAGAACCATCTTGTCAAGCTCGAAGAGTGAACTAATGTGGGAGTTTCAATGTAACATCAAGTTATTGTTTTTGTTTCCTAGTAGTGTTCTTGGTATTTAGTCCCCTTCAGTTCCCAGTAGTGATATTTACCTGCACCAGAGAGACCCTAATAAATGAATTGAACTCTCAATGGACTAAGAGTAGTGAAAGGGTACATTTCTTAAGTTGGGTAGGTTGAGAGGAAGAGAGATAGAGAAATTTGGGATAGCTTTAGGCGAATGCCAGTGGGTTGTGGGTTTTAGTTCAGCTATGAGTGGGCAATGAGAGGAACCTTATTTTGTGTATTTATAGCCCCAACTTGTGGGTGAATTTTGATTGATATATATAATAGCAAGTATATGATTGGGTGGAATGTCCTTCCCAGTTGTTGGTTGAACAATTGTTCTTAAAAGACAAGTGTTTATCTTGTTTTTCTGAGTTATTTTCTGAGTTAACTATTATGTATTTTAGTTTGTGAATGGGAATGAATTATTAGTATCACTCATGTGATGCTTCATCATGTTGTATATGCATCCATATAGGGGTTAAATATGTACATCAATAGTTGGTAAGTTACATGAATGATTGTTAGTATAAAATTATATTTGTGTGTGTGTATTTCACAAATAAAGGCCCTCATTTAGGATGGGGTACATTACAGATTGGTATCATAGAGAGGTTACAACACTCAGGCTATATGGGCTAGAGGAAACACACATGAAGGGAATTACAGACCCCTTCATGGTGAAGTTAGTCAAATTTCGAGATATGTTTTTTCAAAAAAATATAGAGCCAATAGAATTCGGGTAGAGCTCTTTACAGACTATGGGAAAAAATCCATATTTGAATATGGAAGCATGACACAGAGGAAATTTGAGGACAATGATGTCATGATGAAAAGTTTAAATGGTTGCGTGGAAGGGTTTGATTGGCATGGACCCAATGATTTGTGAGACTCTCGACTTTGGTATGTGTTGGTCACTATAATTGCTTAATTAATTTCAAACAACCAAGTGAAACATAAATTATCAACCCAGGGAAGTCTTTTGTTTCAAAGATAGTTGCGCACTATATATGCTCAATTCCA
>SNQJ01S0077189.1:31891-68422 GCA_010110895.2 Picea sitchensis | reverse complement strand
TCACAGGAAAAGCATTCATGGAGGCCTTGCAGTTGGATATTAGTATCCAACACGAGATTAAACACATATTCATCATCAAGCCTACATTTTCTAAATATACGGACATGGATGAAGTGTATCGAAGATTGCTTAAAGTCACAGTGCCAGGTCATCTCATATGGGAAGAACTGTGTGATCTACTAGATTAGCAGATGAGTTGTCACAATCCAGTCACCTGTCCAGTCAGAAGATATTGCGAAGGCATCTCACCAACGGCCTACCCCAGAAATTCAACATATAGTTGTATCAAGTCATCAAACAGTTTCGATTAGTTAAGTTAGTTAGTCTAAAAATAGTATGAGCACGTCCTGATTAGTTATGACAGGAACGTTTGTATTTTGAGTTATAAATACTCCCTCTTTCGAAGTATTGGAGGTTGTTGATTCGCACACCCCATTGCTATCAATCTGTACTATTTTGAGATCGGCCATTAATAAAGAAGAGGCATTTACAGGATTCTTGCGTATGTTCACTGGTGACGTTGATCTTCTAAGTTTAATGTATTCCTTTCCCTGTAATCATTTTGTTTTCTGGAACTAATCTTTATGAATAGCGTAATGTTGCAGGATTTATCTTTGATACCCTGTTTCCGATTCTAAAGATTTTAATGTTTTCTTCCAATATCTTCAATTAAGAAATTATTAACTACTTGTTAGTTGAAGTTATTTGCCTTATATTTTCTTCTGTCCATCATTTTAATTTATAAATATCCAGTGAATATATTATCTCACCCTGTGAAGGTCTTCTTTAGCATTTCTAGTTGCATCAATTATTTGTTTAAATACAGACCCCATAGCCCAATGGATGTGTAGACCATCTCGACCAATTTCAAAAACTCATTTACAACAAAACCAACAGTTTCTTTACCTAGCCTAATATATGAAACCAAAAACAAAGCTAAATCACATAGAGAGATCCCTCTCTAAAGCTGGAAGGGCTAGATCTCATCTTTAAAGCGGTTGGTTAAGGTTATCCTTTGTAGATTTCTTCTTTTTCAACCTCTAGGAAATTTACCAAGTGCTAACAAGATGAATGGGACAATAGCCTTCCCAGATTTCAAGGAGAAGAATGGGAAGTGGCAGTTGAACACTTGTTGGATTTTCATGACCTCATTCATCGGCTTCAAATCATACATGAGAATGTTCAGATTAAACTTTTCAAGTCTTCATTAGAAGGAATTGTTGTTGACTAGTGCCGAGCTCTTCCAAATGCAAGTATCAGTTCTTTGGCAAATTTTCATGTTGCCTTTCATTTGTTTTGCAAAAGAAAATTTTCAGCTGACCTTCTATATCCTGAATGTTGTCATGATTTCAATTTATTGAATAAAGATTTAAACATTCATAAAGATTTTGTTGCAGTAGAAGACACCTTTTTCTACGACCAAGAGATTGGTAATGTGCATAATGAAAAGATTAGTATAGATGTTTTTGACATTATATCAAATGCATTTACTGTCTTAAGATGTCATGAAGATCAAATTATCCCCTTTGAAAACTTGAAGAATGATGAGCAGATTGACAGATAAGCATGTGATAGATTTGCAGCAAATACTGAGGACAATCCTTAGCTTCTAGATTTGTAGACAAAGGCAGATTGCAGCAGATATGAGGAGAAAGGTGATGAGATGAAAAGTATAGATCAACAGTTCATCCTATATGTTTCTCCGATAGAGGTTGAATTGTCCACATTCAACATTCAGATCAGTGAAGAAAATCACCAGTAGAAATTCAGCCAGTTGGAGCAGTAGCATGAAGAGGTATTCCCTTATGATTTTATTGATCCTATTGCTGATTTTCTGGAATCCTTGAGAAATATAAATATCAATATATTCTTGTCATATGAAGATTGGTTCTATCATATTTTCAGAACACATCTATGTTGGCTATGCATTCTTTTAGTTTGGGGATCAAGATCAAAATTTTTGTCAACAAATAAATTTCTTACATGGCTTCATTGGAAGCATGATTTCACTTGATAAGAGGAAGTATAGTTGGTGAGTAGGAGTAGATAATAAAATAAGTTCGCTCTAAGAGCAAGTAGACTTGTTCAGTTGTTGATTTCTTGAATAAGAAAGAGCAGGCTACATGAAGGCTACAGGTTTGCAGGGGATTAGTGGAATAGGCCAGATGACTCCATGCCCAATGCTAAAGGAAACTAGAACTGCTAGGTTCTTGGAAACCTCACAGGGAGGTCTCCATCCCAGTTGGAGCCATATGTTAGCGATAAAAAAATACACTAGTATTTTTAGAGTTATTTTCTCCATACGCTCATTTCTATTTTTTTTTGGAAAATGTCTACATCTCCATCAGGTTCTTCATCATATTATTGTTGATCACTTTTTCACAACATCCTTTGGCTTTTCCCTCTTGACCTGCAATACACAAAATATGAATAATTGTTATATTTGTTAGTCCTAATCTATGATTTAATATTTTCAAATATAAAAATATATTTTATAATCTCATTAAAATGTGGCATGTACACTTAAAGTGTTCCAATCTTAAATTCCAAACTATATCAATTTATGAGTCATATGCCAAGCTAAGAGTTAAGGAACAAAGCCACTTCTCATGCTAAGTCACAAACCATATTAGGTCATTTTGAGGGGCCCAGTGGTTAGTTCTTATGTCAAGCCAAATCCTGAGTCCATATATTAAAGTGCATTCGACACCCAAATCTAAAGCCATGAATCGAGCCACAGATTAATCCATGAGTCAAGCTTTAACTTCAAAGCCACAATTTAAAATCACATTGCCTAATTCCTATGTTAGCCACGCAAGAAACTAAGTCGACAACACTGGACAAGACAAGCCATGAGTCATAAATTTAAGTTACAAATTAGATCACATTCCAACACTCCAAGCCAAGTGTAAACTCCAACTTCTACTCTCTCATTGAATAATCTACTCAGCAGTCAACTCGTGCACCGAGCATGTTGTCATATGCAATGACCACCATTGAATATTCAGCACTGTGACAACATTATTTTTAAGGGTTTTCAGATGACAGAAGAATGGTTTTATTTACAATTAAGCTATAGGTTCCAAAAACACGTAGGAGTCTTGTGTGTTTCAAACACATGACCCAGCCAGAGTGCCCAAGTGCTAGCTTAAGATCATATGAAGAAAATGCTTGCAGGATGGCTCTTTTTTGCCATAACTCCTCAAAGATCTTGATCTTTAGTTTGCAAATAAAGATGTGTCAAATATAGTCACCAAATACTGCACAAGAGTTTGTGATTGAACATATTTCAGATTCTGGAATGTTTGATAGATCAGAGACCAGGGTTAGAAGTGATCTAAGCCTTCATCTTGCAGAGTTAAAATCCAGGGGTTGTATAAGGTGTTTTCATAAGTCTGGACATCTCATTAAGGTAATGGTAGTTTTTGACTGGTATATGTTAATATTATCGTAGTTGCGGGAGGTATTTACCTCCATGTGTGAACCTAACGAGAATAGAAGACTCCAGGAAGCAAGAGAAATCCTAATGAGTTGGCTAATAACCCTAGAATCCTTGTCGGCTCAAGAAGATAATTTATATTAGGCTATTAGCCTCCAAGAGAAGAACTCAGCTAGAAATTATAATAATATACTGAACAAACACTTATCTAGAAGGAGAATTCGGCCCCAACAAAACTGACATAACCACTATAAATACAGGGCACCAGTTCTCATTTGTCACATCTTAGAATTGCAGTTTTGCAATTTGGTGCACATTGCAGTTGCAGTCTTGTGCGCAGGTTTGGAGGAAGAGTTGGTGCAGCTGCAACAGTAGCAAGATCTCAGTTTTGGCTTGAATATCTCTTGGCTAGGGTTTGGAACATCTGATCATCTTTTTGTGATGCGTTATCCTTGGGGATTGATGTGCTACTCTTTGTTTGGCTATCTAGCCTAGGGTTTGCTTTCGGAGTAATTCTCAGTCAAGGTTAAGGTGCTCGGAGGGAGGCTTCGGCCTATGGTTGGGTGACAAAGGTATTGTCAATGGTAAAACGACCACACCATCTTCTATATTCTAACAGTATATTCATCGGTCCCGATGTTCTTGGTGTTGGAGCAACAAGAGGGCCTGAAAAAAGAGAAAATGGAATTGAATATTATCTTATGCCTATTTATGAAAGTAACTTCAAAGACATGATATCCAGGAGTGTTTTTCAAATAAACACAACAGGAAGGGAACGTGAAGAGATTCAAAGGCTTATTGATGAATACAAGAGTTTTCACACAATTACTTACTATTTGCAGTCAATGCAATGACTTGGTTGAGTATGTCTATTGAAGACAAATGGAAGAATCTACCTAAGACTCTTCTAGAGGCTGATTGGTAGTGTTATCCATTGAAACATATCATGGGGCATTTTAGGTTCCATATCTAATGAGAGAAAGTAAACCTTGCAAGAGACAGAGCATAGCAACTCAATACAAACAAGAAACCATGGAAGATGAAGTTCTCATGTTGTTGCTTGAAGCTGGAAATAAGAAACATATTTTCCAAGAACAGAATGAAGAGCTCACCTTTTTGCAATTTTAGAAGCAGTTTCAGAAACCTACACTTTCAACAACTTAGTCGGATTCCAAAAGGCACTGTTAGCTTCCGAAAGCTCCACTTTCGACAGCTAATCTCATTCTGTTTCAAGCTTGTAAGCTGCCGAAAATGCAGGCACTGGCAGAATGTCCTTCTTTTTGCCCAGATTGAAGTTTTTTGTTCCCAGGTTGCATGGAGATGGTTTTTTATGAAGGGAAATAATTAAAAGGATTAAAATCATTATCCTTTCTCAACATTAGGGGTAGACTACAATGCAAGAAGATCAAAATCCCTTTTCTATTTTTGGTCAAAGATCTCATAAGTTGTCAAAAGGAGATTTCCAGATTAACATCCACATGTCAATTGAATGTTCTAGAAGGCATACTCATCATTCAACACACAGGAGGAACTGTCAAAGACTTAGTATTAAGATATGGTTTGAGTCCCTTTATCTAGGATCTTTTCCTATTATTTTGTTATTAGTTTAATATTATATACTATCTTTAGTTATTCAATCTTGGGGGGATGGGATCTGAATTCTTGATGTAAAATCTATAAAGCTAAAGTTTACACCAGGGAAAATGGAGAAAAAATAGTCTCTAGGATTGATGGTTTGAGTCTGGATAGAGAGACCTTGATACTATTGTAACAAACTTTCATATATATAATACAAATCATAGTTTTCTTTCATTGTTTATGACATATTGCCATTTCCTTTCTCTTTTTGTACTTTGATTCAAGTTTGTCTTAACTGGTAATGACTATTATCTCATTCTGTCATTTCATAAGCTTGATTTAATAGTGTTCTGTACTATCTTATTTGACTCATCACATGTGTGTTCTAGTTAATAAGCATAGCTTTCTTCACCCACCACTCAATTACTCATATGATCATTGATTCTTGAAAGCATTGTCTCATTTGGTTATATACATTTGACCCTCTTGATACCAATCCAGTAGGTCAATTATCCCATTTGATCCATCCATAAACACAAAAACAATTACACTTTAAGTTACCAGGCTTCTTCAAGATACAACCTGAGAAGGACTCCTGGAGAGATAACAACTAGCTTGGCTACGATGCTCCTGCATCATACTCCCCCGGCTAAAAAATTCATAAACTCTTGTTCATGAGATCCTACACCATCTGTCCATGTCTTTGGATATCTTCTTCATTCTCCCAACTGGCATCTTCAATCGGGTGTCCTTTCCACTTCACCAAGTATTCAAAATATGTTTTCCTCCTAGTATTTTTACCAACTCTTTGATCAATAATCTTTTCCATCTGTGGCCTTTCAACTACAATAATTTGCTTAATCCATTGGAATTTCTTCTGATCCTCTAATCTCTCTACTCTATCTTATTTGTAAGGATACAGATCTTCTATATTGAATATGGGCGATATTACTACCCCATATGGTAATTCAATTTCGTAATAATTTGCCTCAAACTTTTGCAAAATCTTACATGGTCCAATTTTATTCATTTTCATCTTATTGTATGTTCCCCTTGGGAACCTTTCCTTTACGAGATGCGCTAAAACCAAATCACCCACTTCAAATTGAAGTTCTCTCCTGTGTTGATCTCCTTTGTGATTATATTCCTGGATAGAGTTCTGCAATCTCTCCCTGATGTTACTGTGGAGCTCCTGCATCCCCGCTGCAAAATATTTAGCACTAGCACTTCAGAATTCATTATGCTCTAAGTTCTTCAACTCAAAAACTCCTCTTGGCTACATTTGATACATTATCGGAAATGGGCTATGTCCTATACTCCTATTGGGTGAGTCGTTATAAGAAAATTCTGCCTATGGTAGAACCTGATCCCACTAACTATGATGTTCATCTACTAAACTCCTCAATAATTTCCCCAAACTATGATTTACTGCCTCAGTCTATACATCCGTCTGAGGATGATATGCTGAGATAACAGATAAATTCATCCCCAAATTCTTCCATAACGTCCTCCAGAAATGACCAACAAATTTGGTATCCTGATCTGAAACAAAACTCTTGGGTAAGTCGTAAAGTCTAACAACTTCTTTGAAAAACAGATTTGTAACGTGAGTTGCATCACTAGTTTTCTGACATGGTATGAAATGTGTCATTTTAGAGAATCTATCATCTACTACAAAGATGGAGTCAAAAACCCTCTGTGTCCTTGGCAGTCCCAATGCAAAATCCATGCTTATCGCGTCCCACAGCCTCTCTGGTATTGGCAATGTTTGATACAACCCTGTATTATGTCTTTTCCCCTTTTTATGCTGGAAAATCCTACACCTGTTCATGAATTTCTTGACATCTATTCTCATCCCTAGCCAATATTATGAGACATTCAATTTTGCAAAAGTCTTATCATGGCTGAAATGTCCAACCAATCCTCCCCTATGTTTTTCCTTCAAGAGGTTCTCTCTTATAGAGCATTTCAGTATATACAATTGGTTTCCCCTGAACAACAGTCCATCCTAAATCAAGTATTTAGTACATTGGATTCTATCTCTGAGAATTGGATTCTCACATGCTTCATAGGCTTCTTTAAAATCTTCATCATCTCTGTACATCTCCTTTAGATCGTCAAAACCTAAAGTTTTCACTCTGAACTCCTGCAAAATCAAACATTTCCTTCTCAATGCATCAACAAATTTGTTAGCAATTCCAAAAATATGCTTTATAACAAAAGTAAAATTCTACATATATTCAACCCATTTTGCATGCTTCTAGTTCAATTTATCATGTCGAGTTATGAATTGTAAAGCATGGTTGTCTCTATACAAGATAAACTTGTTTGGAACCAAGTAATGCCTCCATTTCCTCAATGCCTATATGACTGCATAATATTCCTTGTCATACGTGGAATATTTGATCTTGGTCTCATTCAGCTTCTCACTGAAATATGCAATTGGGCTATTGTCTTGACTCAATACTGCCCCAATCGCAAATCCACTTGTGTCACATCTCACTTGAAATGTTTCACTGAAATCCGACAGAATCAGAACTGGTTGTCCTGTTATTTTCTCTTTCAGTAACTTGAAACTCTTCTCTTCTTTTTCTGTCTTTTCTTGACCATGTCCATCATTGGTGCACATATCCCACTAAAATTCTTGATGAACTTCCTGTAAAAACTAGCCAATCCATGGAATCTTCTAACTTCAAAGATACTCTTTGGCATTGGCCAATCCTTGATTGCTTTTGCCTTCTCAAAATCCATCTTCAACTCATTCGAAGAGATTATTAAACACAAATAAATGAGTTATGTCTTCATGAAAGATGACTTCTTTATATTTATCAAAAATTTCTCTTGATGCAACCTCTTCATCAATGAGGTTAAATGCTTCAGATGTTCTTCCTCAGTCTTACTGAAGATCAGTATATCATCAAGATACACAATTACAAATTTTCTGATAAAATCCTTCAAGACTTCATTCATCAACCTCATAAAAGTACTGGGTGCATTCGTCAGACCAAATGGCATGACAATCCATTCATTCAGTCCTTCATTTGTTTTGAATGATGTCTTCCATTCATCACCTTCCCTCATTCTAATTTGATGATATCCACTTTTCAAATCAATTTTTGAGAAAAAGTTGGCTCCACTCAAGAAATCCATCAAGTCATCCATCCTCAATAAAGGAAATCTATATCTGATGGTGATTTTGTTTATATCCCTCGAGTCCGTACACATTCTCCATTCACCATCCTTCTTTGGGCTTAACACTGTAGGTACAATACATGGACTCAAGATTTCTCTAACCAACCCTTTGTCCATCAAATCTTGGACTTGTTTCTAAACCTCTTCATTCTCCTGCGGCATCAATCTGTACGCTGCTTTGTTTAGTAAACTTGCTCCAGGTATAAGATCAATGTGATGACTTATCCTTCTGATGGGAAACAACGAACAAGGTAATTTTTCCACTACTATATCAGCGAAATCCTCCAACAGCTCCTGAATTTCTCTAGGTAGATCATCTATATTGGTACTGGTCAAGATGACTCTAGCTTTACTAACCACAACAAACTACATTTCTTCATCTTTCTTGACCTCATCAAGAAGATCCTCCCCACTCATGAGAAGTATAGTATTTCTTGCTTCTTCCTTTACCTACTCATCTTTAATTGGCAACAACATATGTGTCCTACCACTCTTCTCCAAGGTGTATGTGCTCCTTCTCCCATTATGAACAACATTCCTATCATATTTCCACGGTCTCCACAACAAAAGATGACAGACATCCATAGGAATAACATCACATAAAATTTCATCCTTATATCTCCCTATATTAAATTCAACTAAACATTGTTTAGTGATAGTTACTTGATGTCACTTTTGTAGCCATGAGACTTTGTAAGGGTTCGGAAGTGAAACCCTCTCCAATTATAGATTCTCCACCATTTCTATGGATACTAAATTATATGTGCTTCCACTGTCCACTATTATCTTGCATACCCTGTCCTTGGTCTTGCAAGCAGTCCTAAACAAATTGTTCCTCAGGACTAGATTTTCCACTTCCTTCCCTAGTTTCAAGATAATTTTACTCATCATCAATTACCTTCCACCTTCTGCATCTTTTGCCTCAACATTTCTCCCTTGTGCTTCACAAATTTCAGTTTCACCTCCATCTTTTTTTCTATCAGGACATTCAAAAGATTTATGTCCAATATTTCCACAGAAAAAACATTTTACCTCACCTCCTCTGCCTCTTCCTCTTCCTCTTGCTCGCGGAAAAGTGTTCCTGTCAGCATATTGTCTCCCCTGTGAACTTCCTCCTCTTTCAAGGTGAGTATGAGGTTTCTTTTCTTCTTCCTTCGGCTTCTATACTTTGTCCTGGGAAATTACTTTTCCTTTGTTCTGGTTTCTACCTCTACCTCTTTGTCCTTTCTTTTGGGCCAACTTTTCCTCTGCCTTCAAAACAATCTGGTAAGAATATTCCACATTCCTGATTGTTACCGTGATTATCTCATATTGAATGTCATATCTCATACCATTCATGTATCTGGCGACCTTTTCATCATCACTTTCTCGATGACCTGCTCAAATTTTTATGTTGTATAACTCCTCGGTGTATTACTTCACTGTCATCCCCTTCTATCTCAAATAATGCATTCTTCAAAACAGATTAATCTGGTAGTCTCTGGGTATAAACTTGGATTTCATATTTGCAACCATTCTATCCCAGTTTATTATTCTTTGCTTGCCTTTGCAACACCTGTTAGCCTGCAATTCATCCCACCACAGTGTTGCATGCCCTTTAAGTCTAGTGACACATGTTTGACTTTCTTATCTTCCTTGACATTATCATAGTAGAATTATTTATCTAGAGTTCTAAACTGATCTAGCAGCTCCTCAACGTCTAATTTTACTTCATACATCGGAATGCCCATTTTTTCTCTGGAACCTATTCTTCCAATAGCTTTGAATAGATGTTCTTATGCAACATCTTCAACTACAATTTATTCTTCGACTCCAACCTCATTTTTTCTTTCAGCCTCAATGACATCTCCAACATCAACTGTATGTCTCTTTGTTTTCTCCATAGAATCTAATCAAGCACAGAGTTATCTCATCTCCCTTTCCACAGCTGGATCGGGCATTTGCCTCTCATGACGTCTTCTGGGCCACATTGTTCAAATCTGTTCCTTGCAGAATTCAAATCAAAACTTGTTTTCTGTCTCCTTTCTCCTACAGAAATAAATATTGTAATCTTTGATACCACCTAACGCAGACCCCCTACCTCAAGCGGTCTGGATGACCTCTCGGTCGTGGATCTTCTATTCACCCTGATCCAAAGCATCTCCTAGGTCCCTACTGGAACCTTCATAACAACTAACCCGCAGGCTTTCAATAGAACCCTGCCTACACGAAGAGTGATAGGTATAGGTCCTCTCCAAATGCAATCGCGCAATACAACTGCAAGCCCAACTCTATCAATGTTGTGAGTGGGAAATACCTCTATGGACTAGCACTTAGGGTTTTATTATGCATGCAGAAAAGACCTAAAGATTCCTACTTTCTACCGTTGTCCCAGACCTAATCCCCATTATTCTTAAGAAAATACGTAGTTAAGAAGATCAAGTGAACATACCTTATTTCGAGTGTTTGATATCGATCCTTCTTCATGCTTGATCTCTCTTTGACTGCAGCTCTCCTCCCAAGGCTGACCTGCATTCACACAAGACAAACAAATAAATCCACATGCATTTGATATATAGATTAATGGGTTAGAGATTCAATCCACATGTATGCAATAAACCATGAAAACATCATATGGTGGGACGGGAAAAGTAATTTTTTATTATTAACTTCAACAAATCAACTTACAATGATGAAGTTGGCCACTATTCCATGAACCTGGTCTTAGGCTCCTCTTCAACTGTCCTCCAACTTATTTGCTCTATATTTCTCTTTGCACAAGGATGGCTCAAGGGTTGGGACAAAGGGAATGCGCAATCATGTATAGTTTCTTTACTATGATTCTCCTCTTCCAAATGAGACCCCTAACCCTTCTTTTATAGGCTAGAAGAAGCTAGGTATTTGGTTGAACCCTCGGCCATGCATGGTCAGAAGGTTTAGTTAACTCACCCAAATCTGTGTGTTCTGTCAACAACTTTCCTTTTTTCATGATTTTGTAGGTACACACGAGCTATTTTGGGTCAGCTAGCGTGTACACACATGCAGTAATGGAGTAGGGTGCATGGGCCTTTATAAAAGGTGTTTTTAAGAAGAGTTGTTCAACAGTGTTTTGGAAAAGAAGGAATCTGAGATGGCCTGATGCCAAGTAAGCATGTCTAGTGCAAATTAGGGTTATAATAGATGCCCCCTAATGTGTGAGGTCAGAAGAACATTTGATGGCCAAAATACATTAACAATCTTCACTAATGTGCCGAACAAGTGAGCCCAGGGACCAGAAATTGGGAGGTGTCATCTGCAAAAATAACAATTGTCTCACCGAGGCGGACATACCCATGCTTGAGATAAAATAAAATCATGGCTACCAATCAAATACACTGTAGATCCATGTCATATAACTATATAAATTGTAGCCGCGAACAATACACAACAGAGCTACATCTCGAAATAAAAAAGATATACATGTAGAGTATCCATCTTCTTAGAAGTTGCTAAGGCCTAATGGTTGGAGATGAGGTCTTTAGAGCTTGAGCAACAACTTCGAAATCTTCAAAACTTGGGTAGGTGTGTAATATGAGTGTACGACTTCACTACCCAGAGGTATTTGATGGCTCGTTGGTCATGGACTAGAGAATATTGATGACCAGACTAAAGGCTTCATTGATTTTGAACAAATACTTGATTGGACGTTCAGGATGGATAGGCATGAGGGCAAGAGACAAACTGCAGAGGGGTTGACTTAGGCTTCGTAAAAACTTCCCTTGGACAATAGCACGACAAATGATGAGACTCAGGAAGCATGGCATTAACATAAGTTTACGAGGCAGAAGGCAACACAAACTCTCCATATGTTTGGAAGAATAACCAAACGGAGGAGGACATAGCTCTACCTAGCGAGAACAACTTCCTAAGGTCATATTAAATTCTAGAGTTTGAAAAACAAACAGACATATGTGCTTTATCCAAGGGTGACTCATTATGCTGCCAATAAAGAAAATACTTTTCCCTTCCTCTTTTTGGAGTATATATGATTTTTTTGTCTTTTTCAATAATTTTGGAAAAAGAATAAAAGAATGTTACGTTACAAAGGAGGAATGAGTGTTGCAAACATACAAGTTCAAGGCACAGGGACAAGACTGATGTTCAGAGTAAGGACACTAGGGAAAAATCCTCCTGGGGCAAAGGTGTCAAGACGTAGAGGAAAAGTGCTACAGGGCTTGCATATAAGGCATGCTTTAGATGGTTCAGTTGAGAGAAACATGGAGCTGGCATTAGGCCAAAGACAAAGGTATGAAAATGTGATTAATAAAACACATAATGGTAACGTCCTTCGATGTGAATTTAATGAGCCCAAAGAAGGTAAGCTCGACAGTTTCTCATATTTAGAGAGTCTGAAAAAATGTAAAAGGAGACTCCACTAGGGTACCTTTTTTGAAGGTAGTCTAGTCGGTTCGAAAAAGGGGTAAACTAGCACCGAAAATATGTCTATTCAAAACCATTTTAACAAGTGTGATAAAGACAAGATCGCTCGACCATTTTTTCATTTTTAAGGAGTCTGAAAAAAGCTTAACTATGGACTCCGCCAGGAATGTTCTTCTGGACCATTTTAACGAGTGTGAAAGAATAAGGTCAGTCGACAATGTTTTCAATTTTAGGGAGTCTAAAAAGAGCTTAACTATGGACTCTGTGGGGGTTCGTTTTTCGTAAATTTAGTCCCTTAGGCCTGAAAAAGGGTTAAAATGATACCTGAGAGTACTCTTCTAGAGAACTGAAGTTCCTTAGAGTATACCTTTGTTCGTATAGTTGACCGTCTGGACCGAAAAAGGGGTAAACTACCGCCAGAAAGACGTGACCTTCAAATTTCAGTTTAACAAGCATGAAAGGCCACAAGATCGCTCGACAATATTTTCATGTTTAGAGGGTCTGAAAAGGGCTTAAAAGAAGACTGGTTATGTCTTTTGGGAGTCTCAAGGGTGAGGTCAAGATTGAAAAGGAATCATGAAAATGAGGCTCAAACTCGTAATCAAGAAAAACAACAAGGACTCCCAAGCCTACAATGATTAGAGACAACATGGACACCATAATGCAACCAGGATCTACCTAGGGCATCCATGTTTCGGTAAGATCTACCACCAACTTGTGACACTTCTAAAGAAGCAATGATGGTTTAGTTTCACAACCTGATGGGATCGATCCTATGGCAAAGGGATGAAGACAAAGAGATACAAAAGTGAGCGAGGAAACCTAACCTACATGCTCAAGTTGATCATCTGAGATTTTTCCATGGACCGTCAAAAGTTACCCAAAACTCCAAAAAAAATGTCTTGATACCCGATCCTACCCTTCCAATGCAACTCTTGAATCACTCTAAATGGTTTTTGGTTTAAATAAAACGATAAGGGGGGGAAAAAAAGTGCCAAAAAGTCTATAAACAGAAGCCGACAACTCATTATCACCATTGTTGATTTGGAAATTGACTCTAGAGAAAAAGAACCCCTTTGATAAAAGTCGTGATTCCGGGAGCTACAGTGGACGAAACGACCATCTGTCTAGACCAAGTAAGTATAAAATCTCTCCTATTGAAATTGAAATCTTTATTTATTCTTTGGGTTTAAATTTTTTGGGGTGCATCGACCTTCAAAAGTTCATCTCTAGGTCCACATGGGCTATCTTATGACAGGACGCGTGTACATTTGGGAAAAGTAAAAACTACACGCATGAATACGCAACTGTCAGCATTACAACCCGTGTGGACCCCCTTATTGAATGAAAAGATTTTAAAAAACAAGGGTTAACCCTCCCGAACTTGGTGTTTTGCAAGATGTATGTTCATTGGAGGGAAAGAGAGCATGAGGAGGTTAGTGAGTTGGTTAGGGAAGACCCCAATGTTGTGGCTACCTTAATGCAATGTGAGATGCTCAAGTTCTTCTTATGTCCTTTTATGCGGGCACAACCTAGGCTACTGAATGCCTTGGTTGATTATTGGCATCCTGATGCAGAGGCCTTTATGTTAGAGGGTCAGTCATTGGTGCCTATGATAGAGGACACATATTTTTTGACTAGCATCTCCAGGAGAGGGGAACCTGTCAACTTTCGTACATTTCCTTTGGGGCCTCATAACCTATCGAAATTGATAGGAATTTATTATGAGGTTGGTTCAGACCGATCGAGCTCACAAGTTCCCATAAGAAAGATCATTAACTTATCATTGTAGGCGATTGTGTTTCTCATTGGGTGGATGACTGGTTCTGCGGCTCTACATCAGGCATCCCGCGCACAAATGAACTGTGTAGTCCAGTGCGTAAATGCACAAATATTTGACTGGATCACTACACTGCTAGATTGCATGAAGAGGTAGTTGACAGATTGTCAGTCGCGGATGCAGAGGAAATTTGGGTTCAAGACCATTCTATGCTCTTTATTCTTTGAAAGAGTTCTGAGCTTCAGTCCTCGACTAGTGGTACGAGGACATCAGGCCTCTCTTCCTGCAGTTTGTAGATGGGAAATTTTACTTCCATGACAGGGTGGTGGAAGGACCAATGAGTCATTTGATGATGATTTCTTCACTTGGATGTCGCGACAGATCCCAATCATAGAGGAATCTCAAGGATGATTTTAGGGGCTAAATTTCGCTCATGGGCTAATTTTCCATGGTTTTTCCAAAAATGAGATTCGCTATTTTAAAAATGATTCACCAAAATTCTATAGGATAAAATTATTTTACCTTAAAAATCACCAAAAAATTATAAAAACGATATAAAATCCTTAGAAATTTGAATATTTTTACAAAAATATCGCCAATCATTTATAGTTGGCATATGAAGGATTAGTTAGATTCGTCAAGGTTTCTACATTTTAAAATAAATTTCCATCCTTAAAATCATCCCTGTAGAGGATTACCCTTATGCTGGGATTGATTTCTCGAGAGATACTAAGATACTAGTACCTCCTGGTGAGGAGTGAGGAGAGATGGGTAAGCTTACATCATTGTTTTTTTTTTTTGTGAAACATATGTAATTTTTATGTTGTTCTTTTTTGAATATCATTTTTTTTTATACCAGAGTATTTGACGGATATGTGTCTGTTGCGTGCAGATGTGGGACCAGTGTGACCTATGGCCTATGGAAGGAATAGGCATCGTCCTCGGCCAGTGGTTGCACCTGTCGCCGCAGGGAGACCAACAACAATAGGAGAGCTTCCAGACGGGGAGGCTGAGAGGGTGTTGAGATGAGTCAAGAGAAATTTTACTTCACTCACCTGCATGGTCCCTATGGAAGATATTAAGGATCTATCACCATCTATGCAGCCTCATGTAGTGGGGGCACCATGGGTGTGAGTCCGATTGTTTCGGTGTTTGGCAAACGTTTTTGATCAATACAACAGGGCCCACAGGCCCTAACCTTACTTTGACTTTTCACGTACCGAGAGCACTACCTGTATATATTTTTTGAGGGCATAAGCCCCATGACTCATTATTGGTCATACTTTTGAGGCACTTGCGTCCACCTATGTACTCCGGTGACTATGATATTATATATCGATTTTTATGTCTTTTTGTGTCTTATGGATCATTTTTTATTTTAAAAATGTATTTAAATGTTTATGTGTATATCCTTTCATATGTGTGTGAGATGCCAATCTAAAATTTGATTAGCTAGAGTATCCATAATTCGGTTTAATCTCCTAGGAACATGAAAAAATGTAATATAATCAAAGATTCGTTCTAAGAGACATACCCTAAGGAATCGTCGGTGTAAAGTTGGATCATGAACAGGGTAGAATTTATTTAACTACAACACAACCAGCTGAGCATCTAAATAGACCTGGAGATAAGAGATACCAAATGACAGGGCATCATTAAGAAACTCAATAATTGCACTATACTCGGTGACATTTTTTGTTGTGTCACCTAAGAATATACCTCCAGAAGATAATAACTATCCTCGAGGTGTAAAAATTACCCAAGCTACGGAGGCAAGCCTTCGAGTGTGTCGGCTAGCACCATTTGCATGCCCAATGAATACCTTGAATTCACTTGACATCTTCCATAGTGACGAAAGACAACATCAAAAATGATACGCCCATAGTACTAAAAGAAACTAGAAAGTAATAGTACAAAGACTATACATATGTTACAAAAATTTACCTATGGTGACCTGCCTATGAATAATACTTCTTGAGATAGAGCCCATTTCTAAGCTCTGCCAAATCATTCCCTTCAAATTCAACCAGACGATAAGAACCCTTTTTTAGAACCTATTTTATGACGAAAGGTCTGAACCACATGGGTTTGAATATCCCTACCCCTAGGGGGTCCTTATCTTGGTCATAGACCAAAACAAGGTCACCTTCAAAGAAAATATGAGGACAAATGGACCAATCATACTGACACTTGACTTTATGTTTGTGAGACTCATTGACCAGGGCCTCATCATGACGCTTCTCATTGAGTTGCTCAAGGTATAATAACCTCTCTTCAAGTGGAGAAGTGTCTGGAAATAATTGTACTTCAAATTTTAGGGACGGGATTTGACATTCGATAGGAGAGACTACTTCCAGCCTGTAAATGAGTTGAAAAGGTGAGAAACTGGTTGCAGTCTTAACAAACATTCGGTAAGCCCATAATGCCGAGTATAACATCAAATGCCAATTTGACTTGGCTGAGTTGATCGTTCGATGTAGGATGGTATTAAGAGATTTATTTACAGCTTCCACCTGACCATTTGGTTGGGGGTAGTAGGGTGACGAGTGTTCTTTCTGCAACCAAAGCTTTGATGTTAACTCGGTCATCATCTGGTTCTGAAAGTGACTGCCATGGTCAGTGACAATCTCCCTCGGGACATCTAACCTTGCTACTATTTGGTTGAATAAAAAGAGAGCCGCAGTCTCTCCATCATATTCAAACATTGGCATAGCTTTGACACACTTTGTGAAGTAGTATATGGCTACAATGATATAACGATGCCCCCTTGTTGAAGGAATATTGCATGTAGTGTAATCAATCCCCCACTTGGTGAAGGGACCAACTGTGATGAAAGGAAACATGGGAGTGGGATGTGCCCTCATATTCCGAGAGAAGATCTAGCACGGGTGACACTTCTTGACCAATTCGATACAATCTTTGATTAGTGTCAGCTAGAAGTAACCTTCTCGTAAAATCTTTTGGGTTGTTTCCAACCCAGACAAATGACTGCCATAGGCTCCGGTATGGCAATCGTTAATAATGATAACTACTTCTTCGTGAGTGAGACATCGGCGTAGGATGCAGTCTACACCTCTTAGATACAATGTATCATCGAGTATGAGATAATTCTTAGCCTGATGGCATATACGTCGATGCTCATCATGAGAAGCAATGGTGGGTCACTTCAAATTCTGGAGATAGATAAGTATATCTCTGTACCAAGGATCCGAAGATGTGATCAAAAACATATCTCCTCTGATAGGCGAATCTTTGTGCACAACATCACTCGACTCAACCGGAAGTTCCAAAATAAGTTCTGCAAAGACCAATGACTTTTTGGATTTTGATGAAATGAAATCTAAGTCAAACTCCTGGAGGACGACTATCCATATACTGATCTTTCCTCCTATTACCCATCATTTCAACATGTACTAGAATGGATTCACGACAACAATGATGGTGTTCTTGCGAAACAAAACATAATGACGGAACCGTTGAACATCATGGACTGCTACCAACACAATTTTTTCGATATGAGAATAATTGAGTTCCAGTCCTACTAGGCCTTGGCTCAGGTAATAAATCACATATTCTGAGAACAAGTCATCTTCCTAAACTAAGACCATGCCAATGGTTGACTCTGTTGCGGCCAAGTATAATAAGAAATCTTTGTTATAGTTAGGTGGTCGAAGTAGAGGGGCAGTCATGAGGGCATGTTTCAACACGTCGAAAGAGAATTGAGTGGCATCATCCTAATGAAAAGGAACATCTTTATTCAGTAAGCGCATAAATCCCTTTGTGATCTCGACATAGTTCATGATGAAACATCTTAAAAAATTCTCCTTGCCCTGTAGACTCTGAAGTTGAAGGATTGTGCGTGGGGGAGGCAACTGAATTATTCCCTCAACCTTGAGAGGATCAAATATGATCCCTGTTGTTGACACTATGAAACCTAACAAACGTAATGATGTTACGCAAAAGCTGCACTTGTTTGGATTCAAGCGAATCCAAAAGTAGCGAAAATTCTCAAAGATAAGTCAGAGGTGTGTGGGATGATTCGTTCTCTTGTGAGATCGAGATGCTAAATCATATAAATAGGCCTCGACTATATGCTTGAGGTCATGGAAAGAAAAATACATGGCCCATTGAAAGGTCGCTCCAACATTTTTGAGACCAAAGGGCATCTTACGATACATGAATGTACCCCATGGACAAATGAATTTCATTTTGTGTTGGTCTTCGGGTTTGATTTTTATTTGATTATATCTCGAAAAATCATCCATGAAAGAGAAGGCCTCACAACCCACACATTCATAAATTATCTAGCCGATGAATGGTGTGGGAAAATTATTTTTTGGACAGGCCTTTTTCAAATCACAGAAGTCTGTACATACATGAATCGTGCCTTGTTTTTTATTGACCGGCATAGGATTTGACACCCATTGGGTCAAATGGATAGGATAGATAAAATCGGCTTTTAGAATTTTCTCAACTTCAACCTTAATGGCTACTGATTTCCTAGGATTAATTGGACGAAGCTTCTGCCGAACAGGCTTGGCATCTGGATAAGTTGTGATTTCATGTTCGACTATTTTTGGATCGATACCTAGAATTTCCCTGTAAGATCAGGAAAAAACGTCGTGGAATTATTTAAATAGATCTGTGTAGATTTGAATCTCTCCGGGGGAGCAGTCAGCTCTGACGAAAACAATCTCCACGATGTCAAGGGTTCTGGAGATATTGATAGATATGGTTTCAGCGATGGTATCCAGATTACCCTCATCATAGACCTCGTGTGTAGCTAAGAGATTAATAGGACAAGACCTATCTCCAGTCATAGTCAAGGTGAATTCTCCGGCTTTGATTCTGCTTAACTCTGGGAGGAAGTATGATCTGTGATGAAGATCATCCCAGGGTTTCTCCGTACTAGTCATTGCTTCAATTACTGCTTCATTGGAGGGAAAGACTAAGTCTAATGAATCGGTGTCAGCGAGAGAACCTTGAGCCCAAATAGGCTCTAGAAGTGGATCTAACTCTTGTGCAGGAGTTGGATATTTGTTGGCTAAATCTTGTTGGACTAAAGAGTATGCTTCTTCAGCTATAGACAAGGGCATGGACATGCTCGGGTGCCCTGTCCCATCCATCATGGCTGATGGGGAAGGAAGTATGAACGGATCGTTGAAGTAAGTCATGCTAAATGACGAAACTTGGAAAATCTAAACCTTATGGTGGTTGGATATGAACTTGACATCACCTTGAGGGGGAAGGTAATCGAAGGCACCCATCAAAGATGGGCACAAACCAAACCCTACATTGACTACGCCTGGTTGAGGATTGCCAATCATCAGGACCATGGACACCCCCAATGAAAGGTCATATATAGAGAAAGACAATTGATCAATGGTCACAATCTGGTCCTTGTGTGGAAACAACAAGACTTGAAAAACTATAGCAACCACTACCTACATGGCAGAAGTCCAAGTCCTTCCTAACAAGAGATTGTAGTCGAGGGACACGTTGACTACTTCTACCTCGACGCACACATTATTCCCTCCTAACTGCACAGGGAAGGAGAGAATGATACAATGTGGTTGGAACGAATGACCGTTGAAAGCAGTGAGAAGAGTAGGTGATGGAGACAAAACGGGTTGACCAATGGCCTTCCAACATGAAAATGACATAACGCATGTTGAGGCGCCCTCATCAACCACTGTGCATAAAATATTTCGAGTAAAAGTTTTCGTGGGGCGAGCCAGTACTATCTAAAACGCTATGTGGTAAGGCAGATGAGGCTTTAAGTTGGTTTTATCCAGCATGATGGTACCTGGATTACAAGTCTCGGTAGATCCTAAAGCGGTTAACAAATATTTTCTCTGGGAAGGGTAGCTTTGGAGGACCTCCAAAGCAGACATTGCACAAGGGGTTTGAGACAAATCCTCCACCACAAAATAGTTCTGGGTAGCCCTTGCATTTGGGTTGTGAGAAGATTTTTTGAACGTGCCTTTTGGGATGTGTGTCATTGTTTCGCCCAAAGTCTTCTCAATCTCTAGAGGAAGAGATGGGATTTCATCTTATTTTCCCTTCTTAGAAGTTCTTGGTTTACTATATTCATGCTCTCTATTCGACATAAAAGAATCACCCTTCATCATATACACATTCACGGATGCGGGATTGTTCAAAGATGGAGAGGGTCCTTGACTACCCCCTTCCATGCTTATAGAGGCTTGGGTTAGGTTTTTCCCATGCTGAAATGGATTGGTTAACACGACAGGTTGTTGTTGTGTCACAAAATTTTGGGCCTCTACAAGCCAAGGACATTGGTGGTTCGGGTGGTCTTCCATGCACAAGTTGCACGGATACCTCGCCTTCCATTTCTTAGTGTTGCGCCTGCCAACATTATTAGTGGATTTCTTATCCCCCTTACCCTTCTTTCATTGTTTTTTCTTTCCTTCAGGTTGTTGGGTGGCCTTTGGATTTGTCTATTGCACTGTGTGTACATCCGACGTTTTAGTAGGGGGAGTAGCCAAAACAATAGCTTGGTTGGTCGCTGTGTGTTGTATAGACAATTTCTGCTATTGCTTCATCAATTGCTTAGCAGGCTCTATTTGTGCTAAACCAACAATACCATCGGCATGTGGTCCAACTCTCTATCTAGTTTTATCAAGTATTGAGCATGGCGCATCTGGCAAGATCTCGTATAATAAACTGGACTGAGAATAGATTAGCTCAAGGTGTTAAGCTCTCATGATGGCATCTTCTTCGAAAAATACTCCCGATGTCATGACGTCTTTGGATAACTGTGGGACCAAAGACTTAAGGAACCACTTGAGCAGGAATGCTGGTGGGATTGGCACCTTAATTAAACTCTTCCGATGTCTCCATTCTCAGATGTGAGCAGAGATATGGTCCACTTTTGTCTGTGCGAAATTGGCCAGCAATTTTGTGCCAACATTGTATCTCACAGGTAATTGGAAATGGTTTAGGAAATCCATTTCCAATTTGCTAAAGGAAGAGTATCTTGAGTGGTCGAGCTCAATGTACCATTTCGTGGCACTCCCAATGAGAGTATGTTGAAACAATCGCAACTGTACGGAGTCTTCTTTCAACAATTTAGATGAGAACCAAAGATGGAAGGTAGTCAAATGATCTCCTAGATCTTCGTTAGGCTTGGCTTAGAACTTTGGTATGTCCAAAGGAAACTTCGTCGGCATAGGGGGCCAATGCAGATCGTGACGGATAGGGTCATTCAACAACCTTGTCAAGTCTGGAAAATGCAAGGTTGCCAAGAAAGGTAGTTTGGGTTGTTGGTGATAACCTGGGAAAAAGGGACTTGGAGTTTGAATGGCACCAGGTTGCCAGGAAAAGTTCAGCTGCTGGCCTGGGTTCTAGTAAAACTCATGGCCATGACTAGCGTATGGATTCTATGTGTGAGGAGACATCATTGGTTGATTCCCAAAATAGGACGTAGATGGTTGGGCGTGCATTAAATTTGGAGGACTTTTGAAAGGGTTGCCCCATGTCGATCCCATGGGGATAGGCATAGTAACTTGTCTAGGGTTCCATTGATTGTGAAAAGAATTTCCCCAGATCAACATTACTGATGAGGGAACGGATCCCTGCCAAGAATTCCAAGGCCCTGATGTGGAAGAAGTTCCTGGGTTTTCCCCCTATGCAGGAATAGTACCCTGCATAGGAATAGGTTGTCTGAAACAGGGATTTCCCCCAATCGGGAAAGAAGCTGATGAAAACGCATTGTTACCAAACGCACCGAAAAAAGAAAATGGTGTCGAACCTACCAGGATATTATGCGAAGGTGGTCCTTGACTCCCTGCTCCAATTAAACTATGGTGTGTAGGTGGCCCAACGGATTGTTGATGCGTGCCATCGAGCGAAGGGGACGTAGGAGGTATATGACCTCCCCTATAAGGGAAAGAGTTAAAAGGACCTGAAGTTCCCCCCATGTGACCTTGGAGAGGAGCGTTAGAGCTCCCTTCCCCAAGACCTAAAGTCTGTGAAGTGGAGTAGGAAAGTACAAGACTTGTACCTGAGCTAGGCATCTCGTATGAGAACGGAGGGCCTGTTGCACTTGGTGTGAAATGGGTTGTGGCCTCCATCATAGATGGGATCAAACCACTATGCGAGGTAGAGGTGGTCGAGACCATGGTGGCTCAGACTGGTGACGGTGGGTTAGGACGTGGAAACTCTCTTGTGGTGACAATCGTAGTGGGAATTGAAGAATTCCCAGAAGGAGTGACAACATTTGTTTCCATTGCTGCGTGGGACACTGTCTGGCACTCGTAAGGGTGAATTGGTACGATGATGGGTGCCGAAATATCAGTGTTTGGAGTTTTAGATGGACCAAGAGCTTTCGCTCCAAATTCTAAAACAGTCGTTTCCTCCAGATGTTGGTTGGGCATAATTTCTTGTGACCCGGTCACTTCAAAAGACCCTTGTTGGTCTAGCTTTCACCTTAGTGGTGGTGGAGGTGGATCCAGTGTAACCGGTGATATGCCCAGAATCCTTCATGACCAGCGGAGCTCGTGATCCTCCACTATGTGAGAAGATCAAAGACACTCTAGGGCTTTCTATTCATTCAAAACACAACACACACTAAAAAAGTCCCTACAAGATAAAACAAGCAAACACTAAACTAATTGGAAGAACAGTTACAACAACCAACACTAGAGAAACTTACCATTGCAAGTGTAACTCGAACACAGAAGCACCCTCTGGGTATACTCTATAAAGAGTGGCCCGATCTCTGTCCTAGGTACCACGGTATACCCCCGCAGTCACCTATGTATGTCTCTAAAAGGATAGGCAACTAGGTTGCCAGTGCGCGAACAGTCACCAGGCGGGTATAGTCGAAGGTCGGGTAGACCACAATGAGTAGGGTATCGAGCCCAAAACCTATCAATGGTATCTAAATAAAGTGGTCTAGAAGACAACTTAGGACCTTGAGCGGATTCGAGACCCACAAAGCTCCGTGGAAAATGCAATCGACGAAATCCCAAGACAAGCCCTCTATATGTGTTCTCCACTATGATTGGTCCAACTTTGGAGGGGTTTTCTCCGCTACCTTTCAGCATGCGACCTCGTGTTTATCCCCTCTGTTATAGGGAGGTCCCGAATAACTTTCACGATACTAGACTTTGACACTCCCTAACTCAGACTCCAATGTTTGATTTTAATGGCCTTGAAGAGTTTCCTCTCCAACCTAATTCAAGGCCCTAACCCTAAACTAGTTGGTTGACCCTACAAACATAAAACTTCTAATGAATTTTAGATTTAGCATTAATTTTTATGAATTTTCTTAAGTCAAAGGTTATGAAAGTGAAACTAGTGATGTTTGAAAGACAAAAGAAAAATAAACAGAAGGTTGGAAACAAAAAACCTTAACTTAACTCAACTCTTAAACAACTTTTCAAACTAAATTTTTTTTCTAAGATATTTGAACAACAAACTCAAATAAGTATTTCACTTGACTACGAGCTACTTATGATCTAAGTAAACCGTCAAGAACTTATGAAAGCAAAGACTTTTCCCTGGTTGCTAATGCAAAACAACACTTTTTAACCAAACAAAGAAATAAAAGTTTTTTTTTTATTTGAATGCTTCACAAAGCAAAAAGGAAAAATATGAACAAGTCAAAACCAAGAAAACTTCTAGCCTAAGTGCATATCACAAAGAGTCACTTTAAAAATCACACATAAGCAAATTAAAATTAGACTCTCAAACTTGTCTAAAAACCCTATAAAAGAAAATTCCAAGGAAAACTTCTAAATGAAAAAAGAAAGATATTGTTGTGATCAAACCTAAGTTACTGACCACTATGACAGAGACCCAAAAACATGAGAGGTATAACTCTTTTCAAAGTAAAGGATGACTGCCTCACCTTCAACAAAAATTCTCTCCACAAGCACATTGCTAACAGTTCAACAGCATGCGTTTGCACGCGAGATGTGTAAAGTCAGAGTGTGTGTACATGCGTGCTGGCTTTATATAGTCTACGTGTATATCTAAAACTCTAAGACAAATGAAAATACAAGAAAGGCATCCCAGGCAGAGACTACTAGTACTGAGAACTAGAATCTCTTGAAGACTCAGACACTTACTTTAACAGAAAAAGGAAAATAATTCCAGGAAAACTTCATAGAACAAACCAATCCGAGGTGAAACCTAAGCTATAGAATGCAAACAAAAAATACTAGAAAGAGTTCCAGAAAATCCCTGAGAAGGACTAATTCAGACAGGGAAGAGGATGACTGGCTCTCTAAAATATATTTTCTGGAATCATACACGTGACTGACACTTCCTCAGCTAGCGTGTACACGTGGGCTGTGAGAATGTAGGGTGTGGGTACACGCGTGTCGACCTTACACAAGCCGTGTGTACCTCTGTGGGTCTCAAAAAAAAAATACAATCAAGCAAAGAAATAGAGATAACTGGTATGGAATACTAGAATATTTGTTAGCTCAGACTTTTGTAGAAACTTTAAAAACAGGAAATGAAACCAGTTCTTAAAAATACCCAAACAATATTCCCAGAAACCCTAAAGATCTCCCCAGTATGGTCGCCAATTATATTGTGAGTGGGAAATCCCTCTATGGAATAGCACTTAGGGTTTTATTATGCATGCATAAAAGACCTAAAGATTCCTACTTTCTACCGTCGTCTCGTACCTAATCCCCATTATTCTTAAGCAAATACGTAGTTAAGAAGATCAAGTGAGAATACCTTATTTCGGGCATTTGATATTGATCCTTCTTCATGCTTGATCGCTCTTTGACTACATCTCTCCTCCCAAGGTTGATCTTCATTCACAAAAGACAAACAAAGAAATCCACATGCATTTGATATATATATTAATGGGTTAGAGATTCAATCCACATGTATGCAATAAACCATGAAAACCTCATATGGTGGGACGGGAAAAGTACTTCTTTATTATTAACTTCAACAAATCAACTTACAATGATGAAGACGACCAATTCTCCATGATCCTGGTCCTGGTATCCCCTTCAACTGTCCTCCAACTTCTTTTCTCTATATTTCTCTTTGGACAAGGATGGCTAAAGGGTTGGGACAAAGGGAATGTGCAATCATGTATAGTTTCTTTACTATGATTCTCCTCTTCCAAATGAGACCCCTAACCCTTTTTTTATAGGCTAGAAGAAGCTAGGTATTTGGTCAAACCCTCAGCCATGCATGGCCGAAAGGTTTATTTAACTCACCCAAAGTTGTGTGTTCCGTCAACAACTTTCCTTTTTTTGTTCTTTTGTAGGTACACGCGGGTTGTTTTGGGTCAGCTAGCATGTACATGAGTGTAGTAATGTAGCAGGGCACATGGGACTTTATAAAATGTGTTTTTAAGAATATTTTTTCAACATTATTTTGGCAAAGAAGGAACCTGAGATGGCCCGATACCAGGTAAGCATGTCTGGTGCAAATTAGGGTTATAACAATCAACACTTCGCACTTCGCAATTAAGGGGATGTTGAGGTGAAGCGACTCAACACCTGCACCTTCGAAACCCCAAAACTCGATTAGGGCCTAGAAAAGGCTATCACTCCCTTCAAATCAATTGAGGTGACCCTCCGCTGAGAACTGAGTCCTAGCCTTTAATTTCTCCCAGAATTTTTCAATTTGAGAAATCTACGAACAATGCTTCCCCTTTCGTTTCAAAATCTCAACTCCCAAAAGTCGATGACCCAGATCCAATGGTCTAGATATGCCACCAATCAATGAATTTGGCTACTTATTGGCATTCTCCTTTTCAGAGATTCGAAAAGGTTGTATGCACACTTCCCCCCTGGTGTTGAATTCCCAAACCTCTCACATCCTGATCAATGGTTCACAAAGAACATTAATCAACGGCTCAGATCTAACCCTGATTTCCCGTATCAGGGCTTGAAAGACAAGGCTCGAGCTTGCTTCCCAATACTGTGAATTGTGAATTTATGAACTCAATGAACGACCCTAATCCCACTGGAACAACGGCTCAGATATACTATGAGTACTTCACATCATATGAACCTTCGCTTAACCTCCTAGCAACTTATCACGATCTGACGACTCTCATGATTTCGACACTCCCCCTTGGAAGTACTCCACCATTCACTCAAGCTTCAATGAACCTCCGGTAATTATTCTGGCATCGATTTGTCTACACTTAGAGATTTTCCTCCCTTCAAGCTATTCGAAGTCTCTAACCCTCCTAAGCTTAGGTTTCTTTTCTTCTTCTGGATTCAAAGAATCTCGACGCACGCACTTAGCATGACTCTGCAATAACCTCCAGTTATCCACGATGTTAACTCTGTGCGCTCTTCACGACAGAGATTTTGCAACCACTCTGTAGGATTGAATGATTATGATTCCTCCCTCAGCTTGTGCACTCCTTGCATGGATTTCTATGCCTCAGCCACAACTCTGCTGATATAAGCCAACGTTATCCGTCTTGATATTTCTAAGATAAAACTCAGAACCCTGTCACACACTCTATGTGGACCTTTCATTTCACTCCTTGCAGGAACTTCTTAAGAAGAGAAACAATTGAAACTCATACTCCTCCCCTCATAGACTCCATACATTCAACATGAAATTAAGATCATACACACAACATTCAAACAAATGCATAACAAAGAATATAAACAGACTGTAAACATACCATTCAAAAGATAAATACAACAATCATGAAATTGGATCAAAACATTCTTCTATTAATCGAAGTGCTCTTGTACATGGATTCAATAGAAAAATCTATCTGCTTATACAATCTACATTCTATGTTCTCCTATTCTCTTGATCTACTCCTCTACAACTTACAATTACAATAATCAATTCCCCTTTCCAATGAGAGAGTCCTCCCTTGAGTTTTGTCCCTCTCTCTTTTCTAAGCTATCTAATCTAAAATTAAAAGTTATCTACCTTACATTCATTACAATAAATGCCTCCTTATATGACAGATGAGAGAAACTCTCATGATATGTATTACAATCTTCAAAACATAAAGGCAGATACATCCTCTATAGATATTTCATTAAATGTTCTATCATTTAAATTCAAGACATTCTCAAAATGTGCGCTAGTGCATTTCCAGTTGTCTTCGACTGCGCCTCCTTTTTTGGCTTGGATACGATGTTCCTACATCATAGGTGTACCTTTTTCCTCAATCTATAGGCCAGAAAAAGGGGTAAAATCATGCCAGTAGATGTTTTTTGTGAACCAATTAACAAGTGTGAAAGAACCAGGTCACTCGACGATCTTTTCAATTTTAAGGAGTCTGAAAATATCTTAAGTATGGACTCCGTAGGAGATTTTCTTATGGACCAATTTAACGATTTTGAAAGAACAAGGTCACTCAATAATCTTTTCAATTTTAGGGAGTCTGAAAAGAGCTTAACTATGGACTTTGTGGGGGTTACTTTTTCATAAATTTAGTCCCTCGGGCCTGAAAAAGGGTTAAACCTATACCTGAGAATATTCTTCTAGCAATACGAAGTTCCTAGAGTGTACTTTTGTTCATAAAATTGACCATATGGACCGAAAAATGGGTAAACTACCACTAGATAGACGTTCCTTCAAGTTTTAGTTTGGCAAGTGTGAAGGACAACAAGATCGCTCAACAATATTTTCATGTTGAAGGAGTCTAAAAAGGGCTTAAAAGAAGACTCTTTTCTGGGAGTCTCGAGGGTGAGTTCAAGAGTGATGACATATCAAACGTATGAGGCTCAATCTCGTAATCATGACAAGACTAATGAGGACTACCGAGCCTAAATTCATTAATGACAACATGGACACCAAAATGCAACTAGGATATACCTAGGGAATCCATGTAGAGGTAGGCTCTACCACCAAATTACGACACTTATAAAGAAGCAATGATGGTTTCGTGTCACAATTCGGTGGGTTCAATCCTATGGAAAAGAGGAAAAGACAACGAGATGCAAAAAGTGGAGGTGGAATCCTAAGTTAAATCCAAAAAGTTGGAAAAATGACTTTTACCAAAAAATCTTTAAAAGTGACCCATCTCCCAAAAAGTTTTCCAAACCAAAATTGAAGTGTTATCGTAACATCTAATGAGAAAATCAAGAACCACGTTAAATGATTTTCAAGCCAAAAAAAATGACAAAAGCGTTTAAAAAGTGGCAAAAATGGCCAAAAAAGTCTATAAATAGATGCTGACAGCTCATTTTCACCATTGCAAATTGAGAATTAACCAAAAAGACAAAAACACCCCTTTGTTAAAAGAGTTGATTCTAGGAGATTCAAAGGACGAAACAAACTTCTGCTTGGACCAAGTAAGTACAAACTAGTTCCTCCTACATTTCCATACTTATTTCTTGCATTAATTTTAGTTTTTTGGGGGCCTCACAGTCTTAAAAACGGGTGGCCCTACATGTATGTGAGATGTCCAAGGAAAACCCACATATGTCCATGGGAAGAAAATAATATGCTTGCGTGCATATGCGAAGGTGCTCACTACAACCTGCATACACCCTCAAAAAGGTAAAAAAAAAGAAAATACAAGATCTGACTCCCCTTTGAACTTGTCATTGACAGGATGCATGTCCACTAGAGAGACAGGGAGCATGAAGACATTGATTTTTTGGTCGAAGAAGACCCTATTGTTGTTACCACATTAAAACAATGCAATTTGTGGAAATTTATTCGGTGTCCACTCATGAGGGCACAACCCAGGGTGTTGAATGCCTAGGTGGATTACTATCACCCCGATGCTAAGGCGTTTATGCTCGAGGGGTAGTCGTTGACTCCAATGACTGAGGATATCTATTTTTTGCTTGGCCTTTCTAGGAGAGGGGAACTGATCAACCTCCATGCTTTTCCACCTGGGCCTCAAAACATTTCCGAGTTGAACAATAAATAATGCGAGGCTAGCACAAATAAAGTGGGTTCTTTTATCACATAATGTCATCTGGAGTCATATGTGTTCATTGATTTGGTACCTAAGTCTGTAATTTTGCCCTGTCCCTATCCTTTTCACATGCCAAATCTTATGTTTTTGCCCTTTCGTCTTGTAAATTTTTTTCTGTTTGGCCTTGTTCATTTGTGCACCCTGGTTTCCCTTAATGTCTTACATGAAAGGAGTCTCATCCCCAAGCCCCTCTATTTTCCCCAAAGGAGAACACTCATATCCATTTGTTGCAGTCACTGGTCTCTTCATTTCCCCAGCCCACAACCAAATTGTCTAGGTCCTTGTTCACAGAGGCCACGACCTGGAGGACAAAGAACATCTTTCTTAACTGTCCATTTCGGACTTGAAGTGAAAACAACAGGAAATTTTAATCTTTCAGCGGGGGAGATTCCATGAGCAATTTGAATCAATGGCTCACCGACATTCAAAAGTTCAAAGTCGCATGAAGTATAGCACTAGATAAGAAGGTCCAAAGTCTAGAGGCCCGAAGTGAGCATGAGTCATTGATCTTGAGGGGGACAGGTGGCATCCGATCCAAGTGTTCGGGGAAATGAGCTTCGGGAGTTTTGAAATGAGAAAAGTTCCCAAGTTTTGAAGTGTTAAAGGTTTCAAAGGCCCGATGCCTGAAGTGATGAAGTGTGAAAGTGCCCGAAGTCCCAAAGTGGCCGAAGGACAGAAGTGAGTCTGAGTCGTTGATCAACAATAACCACATGTCGTCAGATCCATAGCTCTGAGTAAAAGAACAAAAGGTAAGAAAGATTCAAGTTTTGATTTTCTCAGAGCCTAGGCACCTAAAGTGGATCTCGGCTGTCCAAATCTAGGAGCCATGCGTCATCAGATCCCAAGCTCTAACAAATTTTCTTGGGGAAAATAAAGTTTGACTATTGATAAGTCTGAAGCTCGGAGCCATGAAGGGATCTCAGTCGTCGATCTCAAGAGGGCCACATGTCTTTAGATCCATGGCTCCAAGTAAAAGTAGCTAAACGTAGAGGAAGTTTCAGATTTGATTTTCCTGGAGTCTGGAGACCCGAAACAATTCTCGGTCATTCAATTCAAGAATACACGCAGCATCAGATTGCCAATCCAAGGTAAAATCACATAGAGGATCCAAAGGAAAGAGAGCTAGCATCCGAGCCCTGGAGCACCAAGTTCATGGTATCCATCATCACATACATGTGGCATCTATCTGGTGCTAACACATGGCACTCATTTGAACCATTTTAGACATTATTTCTGCCCATTCTCGAGTGACACATGCCACCTATCCATCCATGAGATATCACCATGGTGACGTCAGTCCTCCACATCAGATAATCCTTTGAGAGCTATTATTTTTCAGTGCCAAAAGTAGTGCCCCATCCCAAGTGACACTTTTGGCAGATCCTAAAGTTGGTGGGAAATTAAGCTTGGCAGTGGCACTAAATCTAGTGGGTGCACTCAGATCGCATATGAGGACTAGATATATGGCCACAGTCCATTGTGGGGACGCAACATGCTCTGGAAATAATTTTCTTGAGTGGTCCCACAATTGAAACCATGGTTTTGAAAAACTAATATGTGGTGGAAGGTGATGGATTTCGGGACCAAAAGTGGTATGAACCCAAACCACTCTTGAAAATCCATGCAATCACATGTTTATTTGGCGTCCTATCCAAGAGAATCATGTGGCTTCCCCCTGATCTTTAAATATCTTTGATTCCCCGAGGAAAAGTAGTTAATGGAAGGTAGGTCGGGTGGTTGAAACCTCGACTCACTCAGTAATTAGAAAGTATGGAGAAGCCATATGTGGAAAGAAGAGTTGTCAGCCAGAGGTACCCCTCTGGATAGATTTCTCTGTAGCCCCATGCCAATTTGTGCTCTCATCTAATAGAGGAATACATGCACATTCCAATAGAAGACTTCTTAGATGCAAAGTTTTGAATGTAGTGATCAAATCACTCTCCTGATAGTCAAGGACTGTTCTAAGTATAAATAGATAGTTTTAATATATTGTTAAGGTCGTCAACTGGTGCAGTAGAGATCCCTATTTTGTAATGTTTTGATGCCAGAACTATTCTCTGGTTATGTATCAGATTTGATACTTTCATATTAATAGAATTCAGCCTCTTTTAATCTCTTTGTAAAAACTGTGCTAAAACACTTGAGCATGGAGGATCCAATCAAGGGTTGTTATGTTGTTGTAATGTAGGTATGATTGCAGTGGTATCATGACCCATTTTAGTCATATTCCTCTTGATCTTTTCTCCTCTTACACTGAATGGCTCAGGCATGGAGGATCTACTCGACGTGATGTAGTTGCATGGTGATGTAGGTTTGATCATTGTGTTGTTGTGACTGTGTTGTTTGGACATATTTCAGTGCCTAAATCTTGAGATTAAGAGTGATCTTGAGTCTGAGTTCTTCTTCTCCAATATTCTTGAAGGCCTGATGCCCATAACAGTCTTGTCCACCTTTCTTACTAAGTATTCCCTTTCCTCACACTTAAACTCAATTCACTGATTGAAGTTATTTGTGGCCTTCAATTCCCTATGCATTACTTGTCTAGTTCTGTGTTGAAATCAATCTTGTATTGATTTTTCCCCATTTGACCTCCACTCACACAAATCAAACATCCACCAAACATTCTGATGGGTAGTTGGATTATGCTCCCACAATCTAAGGGTGAATTTCAGTGCTAATAGGTTCTCAGGTGCCAATCAACAAAATTACCAACATATCACTGAAAGTGATAGTTTTACTTATTGGGTGGATCACTGGATTCATGACCTTACATCAAGCCTCCCGAGTGCACATGCATTGTGTATTATAGTGCTTAAATGCACGAGTGTCGATTGGAGCACAACCATGCTAGAGTGCATGAAGAGACAACTCATAGAGTGTCGTCGGCAGAGAAACAAAAACATTGGGTTCAACACTATTTTATGCTCTTTTTTCTTTGAGAGGGTACCTAGTCTCAGTCCGTGAGAGATAGTACAGGGGCACGTGGCCTCCTTCCCATCAGTTTGAATATGGGTGACATTATTTTTGTGACATGGGGGAGGGAGGACCATTGAGGCCTTTGAGGATACTTTCTTTGACTGGTGGTCTTGGAAGATTTCGGCTATAGAGGAATACACCTATGACGGGATCAACTTCTCGAGGGACCCTAACATGCTCCTACCTCTTGGAGAAAAGTGAGGAGAGATCAATACATTTGCTTTAAAAGTTATTTAAATTTTTATTTTCTTTTTATATATATCATTTTTATGTGTACCATAGTATTTGACAACTATGTATCTATTATGTACAGATGTGGGACCAGTGTGTCCAACAGATTTTGTGAAGAGTAGGCGACATCCTTGACCAAAGGCAATAGCAATAGCAACCATCGGACTAGCAGCAGTAGCAGGGGGACCTCCAGCCAGTGAGGTCGAGAGAGCGTTGAGATGGGTGGAGTGGAACCTCACCGCGCTCACTCATATAGTGCCCACGACCGAGATCGAGGATCTCCCACCATCTATATTGCAGCCTCATGTAGTTGGGGTGCCACAGACTTGGGTCCAGCTTTTTTGGTGTTTGAAAAACTCCATCGTTCACTATGGCAGAGCCAACATGCCCTGTTCTTAGCTTAGGGTGGACCACTTACATGCCAAGGTCACTTTTTGTATATTTTTGAGGGCATAATTCTCGCGATGTATACCAGACATATTATTTTTTGAGGCACTTGCGCTGACCTATGTACTCTAAGACTTTTGATATATATATGTGTGTGTATTTACATATCTTATGTCTTATGTATCACATTTTTACAATGTATGTACATGTGTATGTGTGTGATTATTTTTATGTGTGTGCAATATGCCAATCTAATACATGATTGTCTAGAATATATTTGATCTAATTTAGTTTCCTAGGAACATGGATATGCATAATGTAATCAAAGCATCATTCTAAGAGACGTACCCTAAGGAATTGTTTGTGTAGAGTGGGATTATAAACATGGTAAACCTCATTTAACTGGGACACAACTAGTTGTGCATATAAGCAGACCCAGAGGTGAGAGATACCATGCGACAAAGAGTCACGGAGAAACTCTATTACTGCACTATATTTGGTGACATTTTTTGTGGTGTCACCTAAACATATACCTCCAGAAGATAGAAATTGGCCCTAAGCTGTGAAGATCACTCAAACTACGAAAGCAAGCCTACGAGTGTGTCAGATAGCATCATCCATGAACCCAATGAACACCTCTGATTCACTTGACATCTACCACGGTGAAAAATATGACATCAATAATGACACGTCCATAAAACAAAAAGATAAAACAAACTAATTGTATAAGAACTATACATATGTAAAAGAAGTCACCCAAGGTGACCCAACTAGGAGTAATACTTCTTGAGGTAGAGCCCATTTCTAGGCTCCACCAAAGATTTCCTTTCGAAGTCAACCAGACAATAAGCACCCTTCTTTAGTAGCTCCTTCACGATGAAAGGTTTGAACCACATGGGTTTGAACTTGCCTACCCCCTGGGGATCTTTATCTTGGTCATAGACCAGGACAAGGTCTCCTTCGGAGAAAATCCAAGGATGAACGAACCGATCATACCGACACTTGACTTTTTTCTTGTGAGCCTCGTTATCCAAGGCTACATCACATCGTTGCTCATCGAGCTGCTTGAGATATAATAAGTTTTCCTCAAGCGGTGAAGTGTCTGGCAATAAATGTACTGCCAACTTTAGAGATGGGATATGACACTCTATTGGCAAGACTGCTTCCATCCCATAAACAAGTTGAAAAGGTGAAAAATTGGTTGCATTATTCATAGATGTTCGATAGGCCCTCAATGTTGAGTACAACAACAAATGCCAATTTGACTTGGCCGAATTGATCATTCATTGTAGAATGGTTTTGAGATAATAATTCACAGCTTCCACCTAACCATTCTCTTGTGGGTAGTAAGGTGATGAGTGTTCTTGCCTCAACCCAAGATCTAACATTAAATCAGACATCATTTTGTTATGAAAGTGACTACCATGGTCAGTGACAATATCCTTCGGGATGTCGAACCTTTCTATTATATAGTTAAAAATAAAGAGAGTTGTTGTTTCACCATCATCTATGAAGGTTGGCATAGCCTCAACCCACTTTTTGAAGTAGTCTACTACTATGATGATACAATGATGACCCCTGGATGAAGTCGGGTGGAATGTAGTATAATTCATACCCCACTTGGTGAAGGGACCAACTCTAATGACAGGAAACATGGGAGCAGGGTGTACCCTCATCTTCAGAGAGAATATATGACACGGGTGGCACTTCTTGACCAATTCAATGCAATCTTTGATCAACGTCGGCCAAAAATAACCTTC
Source organism: Picea sitchensis (assembly GCA_010110895.2). Taxonomy (NCBI): domain Eukaryota; kingdom Viridiplantae; phylum Streptophyta; class Pinopsida; order Pinales; family Pinaceae; genus Picea; species Picea sitchensis. The sequence continues at coordinate 33,764 of SNQJ01S0077189.1, read as the reverse complement.
TCGTAGAATATTTTGGGTTGTTTACAACCCAGAAAAATGACCACCACATGCTCTAGTGTGGCAGTCATTAAGCACGAGTTCCACTTCTTCATGAATGAGACACCGACAAAAGATGCAATCTACACCCTGACGATACAAAGTGTCATAGAGAATGAGATAGTTTTTTTCCTAATGGCGTATACATCAACGCTCATCATGAGAAGAAGAGGCGAGGAACTTAAAATTATGGATATAGACTAGTATATCTCCATACCAAAGGTCTGAATATGAAAATATCATGAAATCAAAAAAATATCTCCTTTAATTGGCGATTCTTTGGGCGTAACATCACCTGACTCGACCAGAAGTTTCAAGATAAGTTACGCAAAGACCAGTGACTTCTTATATTTCACAGAAACAAAATCCAATTCAAATTCCTGGAGGATAACTATCCATCTACTAATCTTTCCTCCAATTACACCTCATGTCAACACGTATTGAAATAGATTCACAACAAAAATGATGGTGGTCATACAAAGCATAATATAATGATGGAACCATTGGATAGCATGCACTTCCTCCAACACTAGATTCTCAACATGGGAGTAGTTGATTTATGGTCCAAACAGGCCTCAACTTAGGTAATAAATCAGATGCTCTTAAAGCATATTATCCTCTTGAACCAAGACCATACCGATGGTCGACTCTACAGTGGCCAAATACAATAAGAAATATTTATTATAATTGGGAGGTCGGAGTAGAGGGGGAGACATGAGGGAACATATCAACACTTCGAAAGAGCTTTGAGTGGCTTCATCCCAATGTAAAGGGACTCCCTTCTTTAGTAGACGCATTAACCCTTTAGTGATTTTGGCATAGTTTGCGATAAAATGCCAAAGAAAAATTTATTTACCCTGTAAGCTTTGAATTTGAGGGATTGTGTAGAGGGGAGGCAATTGAACTATCGCCTCAACCTTTAGAGGATCGACCATGATCCTTGTTGTCAAAACTATAAAACCTAAAATATGACCCGACATCACGCAAAAACTACGCTTGTTTGGATTCAAGCGAATCTGATAGTAGCGACATCGCTCAAAGATAAGTCAGAGGTGTGTGGGATGATCAACTCTATTAAGATATCGTGACACTAAATCATCAAGATAAGCCTCAAGTATATGTCTTAGGTCATGGAAAGAAAAAGACATGGCCCACTGAAAAGTGGCTCCAACATTCTTTAGGGAAAAAGGCATCTTTCGATAACAAAATGTACCCCATGGATAGATGAAAGTTGTTTTATGTTAGTCTTCGGGCTTAATCTATATCTGATTGTATCCCGAAAAACCATCCATGAAAGAAAATACCTCACAGCCTACACACTCATCGACAATCTGGTCAATGAATGGGGTGGGGAAATTATCCTTTGGAGAGGCCTTGTTCAAATCATGGAATTCCATACATAAGCGAATCATTCCCTGCTTTTTGTTGACCAGAACAGGATTTGACACCCATTGATTCAACTGAACAGGGTAGATGAAACTAGCTTTGAGCATTTTCTCTACTTCAACCTTAATAGCTTCTTCTTTCTGAGGATTGACGAGAAGAAGCTTCTGCCACATCGTCTTGGCGTCGAGATAATATGTTATTTCATGTTCAATGATTCTTGGATAAATTCCTAGAATTTTCTCGTAAGACCAGGTAAAAACATCGCGGAATTATTTAATTAAATTTGTGTAGATTTGAATATCCTTAGGGAAGATGTTAAGGTCCTAACCCGCACATAGGTAGATTAATGTATTCGGATGTAATAAAGGTCAATATTAATAAGACCTTTCAATAAAATAGAATAAGGCGGATGTAAGAAGACCTAATAGAAGCTTCCGCTTCTAGAAGGATC
>SNQJ01S0077189.1:18014-29691 GCA_010110895.2 Picea sitchensis | reverse complement strand
ATGCCAAACTTCAAACATACAGATTGAAATTTGAACAACTAAAGATGAATGAAGATGAAACAATTAGCAAGTATTTTTTAAGAGTTGAAGAACTTGTAAATGCCATGAAGGGTCTTGGTGAGAAGATTGAAGAACCTTTTTTAGTTCAGAAGATTTTAAGATCGCTTCTTGATAAATTTAATTCAAAAGTATTTGCAATAGAAGAACTAAGTGATCTTAAAACTCTGTCCATTGATCAACTCCTAGGAACTCTAACTGCATATGAGATGAGAATTAACAAAGATAAATCCAGTACTAGAGAAGCATCTTTTAAAGCAGACAAGAATACTGATTCAGAATTAGATAATATTGAGGCAAAATTTGTGAGAAGGTTAAAGAAAGGATCAGGAAAATATCACAGGAAGTTTCCCTTCAAATGCTTTAGCTGTGGTAAGATAGGTCATTTTTCATCTAAGTGTCCCCATCAGAAAAAGGATCAGAACTCTGATGATGAAAAGAAGTACAAATACAAGAAATATAATAAGAAGAAAAGTTTGGCTGCAAATAATGGCAATTCCTCAGAAGACACCGATAGTGACTCTTCCTGTGAAGATAAGGAAAATGACTTCATGCTTATGGCCAAAGAGGATTATGATAATAAAATCATAGGCAATGATGATAATGATGAAGAAGTTGTGGTTGATATTGAAGGAGAACTGATCAGTGCACTGGAAGAAATTGATAGACTCGGAATTAAGAGAAGAAAGAAAAAACAATTGATGATACAGTTCGATAAAGACGGTAAACAACCTAATGAAGACTTTTCCCTGTTGAAAGTGAAATTAGAAGAGGCAAATAAAATAGAAGACATACTAAAACAACAATTGTCAGAGAAGAAAGCCATTTGTGAAGCCTTAGAAGAAGAGATAGTAAAAACCAGAAAAGAAATGGAGAAGTTTAAGAGATTGTATCACCAAAATCTGCCAAGTATTAAAGCCTTAGAAGGATTAACCTCCATTCTAAATCAGCAAATAAATCCAAAGTTGAAAGCTGGATTGGGATATGAAGAAGGATCAAGTAGTGATGATCCGAGTAATATAGAACCCATCAAGTTTGTCAAATCCTCAAACATTGACAACAGTCACTCTGTATAAACAAAGAAAGAAAATCAACCACCAAGAAGGAATGAAAGAAAAAGTACCAGAACCAAATTTGTAGATCGGAAAGATTATCAGCATGAAAGAAATTGACCTCCTCAAAGAAGATAGATTTTTCCAAGGTACAAAGGTTTTTTCTATGGATATTGTTTTTTCTGCTCTAATTTTGGTCACAAAGCTATAAATTGTTCTTTAAGATTTAGATATGAACAATCAAGATACTCAACGAATAACTATCTTCCACAACAAAGATTGAGACAGCCAAGCAACAAACAATCACAGGCCATAAATCATGTGATGACTGGGAGAAGGACACAGGTGAAACACAACAACAGTTATGAGCATACCAATCGTTATGATATATTATTCAGTGAACCATAATGTTACAACTGTCATAATTATGGACATAAAGCTGCAGACTGTCGTTTAAGGAATTACGATCCAGACTTGATCCCCACTGCTGAAAATGTCAAGGTTTGGAAGAAGAAAGCAGATGACAAATGTGGACTAGTATTATCAGCCCAAAAACAAAAGAATCCATGGTATATTGACAGTGGATGTTCCAAACATGTGACTGGAGACAAAAGTAAGTTTCTAACTTTAAGTGAAAACAAATCAGGGAATGTAACTTTTGGAAATGATGCACTAGGAAAAATAAAGGGTAAAGGAATGGTAAGCCTAAGTAATGGCAAAGGAAAAGATGAAGATGTGTTATTTGTAGATGGTCTGAAACATAATCTACTAAGTGTCAGTCAAGTTAGTGACAAAGGATGTGAAGTTGTTTTTACTTCTAAAGACTGTAAAATAAAGTCTTTGAGTTCAGGGCAACTGATTGCAAAAGGGATAAGAACAAAAAATAATGTCTATGTGTTAAAAGAATAAAAAGAAGAATGTCACTTAATAAAGTATGATGAAAGTTGGTTGTGGCATAGGAGACTTGGACACCTAAGTTTTGATCATATAATCAAGATCAGAAACAATGGGGCAGTAAAGGATCTTCCGAAGATATCAAAGCCATATGACTCTGTTTGTAAACCCTGCCAGATAGGAAAGCTTACTCCCACTCAGTTCAAATCTAAAAACTTTCCCTCAATAGAAAACCCTCTCTGGTTAGTACATATGGATTTATGTGGACCATCAAGAAAAGAAGGTACAGGAAAAGAAAACTATTTTATGTTTATTATTGATGATTATTCTAGACTAACATGGATTGCCTTTTTAAAAGAAAAATCTAAAGCATTTGAAAAATTCAAAGTGTTTAAGGCTCTGACTAAGAATCAAACAGGAAAAAGATTAAAGGCAATAAGGTCTGATAGAGGAGGAGAGTTTAGTTCACGAAACTTCAAAGAGTTATGTGATAAACATGGGATCAAAAGAGAGCACACAATTCCACAGACTCCACAACAAAATGGAGTTGTTGAGAGGCAGAATAGATCAGTACAACAAATGGCAAGTTCAATGATGAATGAAAGGAACATACCTCAGAATTATTGGGTGGAAGCAATTCATACAGTTGTTCATATCCTTAACAAAGATCATCTCAAGCCACACAGTGACAAGACCCCTTATGAACTATGGTTTGGAAGACCTGCTTCAATCAAGCATTTTAAAGTTTTGGGGAGTAAATGTTATATCAAGAACAATGATGAAAATATTGGAAAATATGATGATCGGGTTGATGAAGGTATCTTTTTGGGTTATGCTACAAATAGTAAAGGGTACAGATGTTACAATAAGAGACTGCACAAACTAGTTGATTGTATAGACATACAAGTTGATGAAGAAATCCTAGTCAGAAATGTAAGCAGTGTTGAGCCAAGAACATAATATATAGTTGAAGATGAAGATGAACAGGTCCAAGGATCAGAAAAGGAAGAATCTGAATCAGATGAAGATACGAATACTCAAACTGACACAAATAAACAGAAAGAAGCAAAATCACCTCTCAGAATTATTAGAAATAATCATCCTGAAAATCAGATAATTGGAGATATAAATAAAGGAGTTCAGACAAGAAGGAAATTGATTAAAGACTCAAAACAATCTCATGTTGCCTTTTTATCTATGATTGAACCTAATTTTTTTGAGGAATCTAGCCAGGATGATAATTGGATTAGAGCAATGAATGAAGAGCTTGATCAGATTGAGAAGAATAATACTTGGGAGCTTGTCCCTAGACCTGAAGATAAAAATGTAATAGATTCCAAATGGGTGTTCAAGAATAAAATGAATGAAAAAGGACAAGTTGTTAGAAATAAAGCCAGATTGGTCTGTAAAGCGTATGCACAAGTTGAAGGTTAGGACTTTCATGAAACTTTTGCACCAGTTGCGAGATTGAAAGCTATCAGAATGTTTCTTGCTTATTCATGTCACAAGAACTTTAAAGTTTATCAAGTGGATGTTAAGTCAACATTTCTTAATGGAGATCTAGAGGAAGAAGTATATATGGAGCAACCTAAAGGATTCTGATTGATAGATAATCCTAATAATTTTTACAAGCTAAAGAAGGCCTTATATGGAATGAAACAAGCACCACGAGCTTGGTATTCTAGATTGGACAAATTTTTACAAGATAAAGGATTCAAGAAAGGTATTGTTGACAACAACCTTTACATTAAGTTCGAAGGGGATAATTTATTAGTTGTTTTGGTTTATGTAGATGATATTATTTTTGGGTGCACTAATGAATCATCTGTCCAGTGGTTTTCTAAATCTATGCAAATAGAATTTGAGATGTCTATGATAGGAGAACTATCATATTTTCTTGGCTTACAAGTAAAACTGAGTTCTGCAGGAATTTTTATATCTCAAGAAAAATACTTGAAAGAGATGTTGAAGAAATTTCAGATGGAGGACTCCTCTCCTGTTAATACACCCATGGTGTTTGGTTGCAAGCTTAGTAAAGATGACATTTCACTCGATGTTGATCAAAGGACATATCGATCAATGATAGGTATTCTTTTGTACATCACAACATCATGCCTGATATAATGCAAGTTGTTGGAATGGTCGTTCATTATTAGTCTGCTCCTAAACAAAGTCATTTGGTTGCTATCAAAAGCATATTTAAATACTTGAAGGGAACAATGAATTATGGTCTGTGGTATCCCAGAAATTAGAATTTTCAGTTAACTGCTTATTCAGATGCAGATTGGGCAAATTATGTAGATGAAAGAAAGAGCACCAGTGGAGGTGCCTTCTTCCTGGGAGACTCGTTGGTAGCATGGATTAGTAAGAAACAGGGGTCTATATCCTTATCAACTGCAGAAGTAGAGTACATTGTTGCTGCTACTTGCTATACTCAGATCTTGTGGATGATTCAAACTCTTGCATATTTGACAGTAAACTATATTGATCTAATTACAATTCACTGTGGTAACACTAGTGCCATCAGTGTCTCCAAGAATCCTGTTCTTCATTCCAAAACTAAGCATATCCCAATACAATACCATTTTCTCAGAGAACAAGTCACAAATAGAGTTGTTCATTTGATCTATACCCCTTCCATAGAATAGATAGCAGACATCTTTACTAAACCCCTAGCCAAGACACCATTTGATTATCTCCGACAGAAGATGGGTGTAATCCCATCTGACATGTAAGCATTTTCATCCTGTTGGGGGGAGTTTTGTATTGATTGATTGAATCTCTAATACCTCCTAAAATTACTGCAATAGCTCAGGGAGAGCATGTTCTCTTTGACATTGATGTCAAAGGGGGAGAAAAGAATTCGGGTGCCTTAGTTTCCATCAATGCCAAAGGGGGAGATTGTTGGTAAATGTTTAACAAGCAACATATGCTTGTCATTGATGGAAAGTACAGCAGAGAAGATGGCATGAGCATAAGAAGAAGTATCAGAAGTATTTTAGGAATATGTTGTAGAGAAATCTTGATAAGTTCAGAAGAGATAGTGCAGAGGATTGTTGGTAGGTTTAATAGAAAAAGTGATCTTGTCATTGATGGCAGGATCAAAGTGTGCATTGATGGCAAGAAAAATGATGACAAAGATCAACATGATCAACAGCGTAGTGATAATGGAAGAGGAGGAGCATCAGTGATCGTTGGACCCCATCTCGAATCCCCGATGACCATTAGATATGAATTCAGACAAGAAGAACACGCAGAAGAGGAGGACAGATCTTAGGCGTCATATCTTAGCGTAAGATCCGACCATTGTTGGATCAGGGAGAACCTGCACGTTCATTAAAGAGAAAGAAGAGGCAAAATGCAAAATGTCGAAATATGTTGGTCTGACTCCATTTCAGAGTTTCGTAGATTGCGACTTGAAGGCTTGAGACCCTTCATCATAAGAAGGCAAAATCGCGAAGTGGCGAAATCGCAAAATGGTGAAATCGCGAACTGCTGAAATCACGAAATGAAAAATGGAAAAATGATCCTAGCCGTTGGATCAAGGTGTGATCTAGGACATCAGATTTAGGAGGTGAATATGACAGACCACGTCAGAAAGGATAGTCTTGGACTGTTGGATCAAAAGGACACGTGGCGAAAAATTATAGCACCACAAAGACTCCATTTCAGAGTTTCGCAGATCGGGAAATAAAAATTAAAGAGGTTCAAACTCATGATACGCAAGATCACGAAAAGATATTGAATGTCAAATCACCAAGTATTTTGGACCGCTAATCTAAGCTCCATCTCGGAGCTTCGCCTTTCGCGACTTGGAGTGACGAGAACCTCCATCATAGGAATCGCAAGATGGAAATTCACGATAAGATATGGACCGTCAATTCACCAAGAATGTGGACCGTCGATCTGAGCTCCATATTGGAGTTTCACCTATCACAACTTGGAGTGAAGAGAACCTCCAACTAAGGAACAACGAGATGTGAGATCGTGAAAATATTTGGACTGTTGATTCATCAAGATCATGGAACATCGATCAGGTTCGATGAAGATCATGAGTTCGAAGCGCCTTTTAGCACAACCTGTGGTCACCGCTTATGGTCACATGGAGGAAGGACCTAGTGCAGATGAGCTCCACCTTAGGGTTTCAGGGGATTTCATCTGGGAGTGTTGAGACACTGGATCATATGAATTCCGAAATACCGAAAAGGTGAATTGTCGCTATAACCGATGATCACCGCCTGTGGTCACGTAGAGGAGGGAGTTGGAGCAGCCAAGCTCCTTTTCAGAGCTCGTGAGATGGAGAGTAAAGATGTCTCATCGCAAAATATTTGAATTGTAAAAGTGCGAAATGAGTAAATAACGATAATACCCTTCATAGTTAATCCAATGGTCTAGGTGAATTTGAGCATAATCGAAGGGCTAATCTTGCTCCTCACAGTGTTACTACTAGAAACCATTGATGGTTTCTCCTAGAGGAGCTGAAGAGTCTCTGGGAATCTTCCAATGGGATGAAGATAGGTCATAAGGGTGATTGACAACTGGAAGAGGGTTGGAGCCTGTAGCTGAAATAGAGAGGGTGAGCTCAACTGTAACTGAAAAGACGAAGTGTCTCAACTGCCAGAGAGGTTGAGCAATCTCATCATGACATACAGTGATGATGAATGCGTGGGAAAATTGCTAGAGAAGATGAGAAGTCATAATGATGATCAGATAGATCACTCACTATGAAGAGATGCAGAAGCATTACGCATATTTCATGCATAAGGAGCACAGAAGCTACAAGAACACGACACAAAGAAATGATGAGGTTGTTGCTGCTGAGGTGAAGTAATGCATGTGTGAGGAAGTAAAGAGGTGGTGCAACAGCTCAAATGGATAGGAGACAAAAGGTGCATTAAATGGGAATGTTATAGAGAGAACAAAAGGCAGAAGAACAGAATGGGCAGCAGATGCATGCTGGAAGACAGTGAGAAAGACTGAGTAGCAAAATCTTTCAGAACAGTGATGAGACTGGTAAGTTGTTATTGAACACCATATCACTGTAATTGGTTTCAGTATTTCATATTCATATTTCAGGGTGGTTGGGAGGTGCTAAGGAGGATTGGTGTCCTTAGAGGTTAAAGTGGGTTCTTGAACACAGGGAGTTGTAGCTTCCTTCTAGTTGGTGCTAGAGAAACCAGGGAGTTGGTGTTTCCTTCTAGTTGGTGCTAGAGAAACCAAGGAGTTGGTGCTTCCTTCTAGTGGGTGCTAGAGAAAATAGAGAGTTGGTTCTCTCAGCAAGTTGCATCTTGAAAAACAGAGGTTGTAGCCTCACATTGAGTTTGTGCTCAATTATAGATGATGTACAGAACTTAAAAGACTACCTATCAGTTTGAAGAAGAAGAGGTTTTCTCCCTTTATGGGTTTCCTTTTGAAAATCTGTCTCTGTGTATATATTATGTGTGACTAATTCTCATTATTTTATTGTCCATATGTTTTATAATGTTGATGATCACTTGAAGAGAGATTAATAATTTATTAATAAACTTAAAACTATTTAAGAACAATAACAACTGATTCACCCCCTCTCTCAATTGTCTTAGTAATTTCAACAGTTTCAGTGGATTTTCCAGCTTGTATGTGGGGTGCACCTTACTGAGGCACACTTGGAGACTTTAGGATTGTATATCAGCTCAGTTTGGGCTTCTATTGTATTAGGTTCCATTATATATTGCACTTTTTGTATTCCATCTTCTTCTTTCCTCATATATACATATATATTCCAAACTAGTTTTCCCTGGGGGGTTTTATCCAGGGTCATGTTGACCAAAAATACCTATGTACAAAAATGCATGTGTTAGTCTCTTAGATCTGTTTATTTTCAACAGTAAATATCTATATGTGTGTTATATTTATTTTGGTATGCATGTTCTAACATCTTGCCACTAAAACTACATGCTAGAGCACCAAAAATCACAAATATAACTGTAAAAAATCAACAAGAAGTTCTTGGATTGTTGGATGTTATAAAACAATAGAAAATACTTTATCAAATAGTTGAAACTTAGAGCCTAACTATGGTCAAAGATAGACCCAGTAGGAAATCTTGATAGAACCTGAAAATCTTCACACATTAGGCCACACTTTGCAGAGTATACCCGGAGGGTGCTTCCATGTTTGAGTTTCGCTTGCACTGGTAAGTTGCTCTAGTGTTGGTTGGTGTAACTATTCTTCCAACCATTTAGTGGTTTTCTTGATTTATCTCGTAGGAACGTTTCTAGTGTGTGCTTGGTCTTTGACATTAAAAAATCCTTATTGTGTCATTGATCTTCTCACAAAGTGGAAGATCAAGAGCCCCGTCGGTCGTGAAAGCTTATGTTCATGTCGCCAGTTAATTTGGAGCCACCATTGCCACCATTACAGTGAAGAATTGACCAACAAGGTTCATTTGAGGCGACCAGGCCATAGGAAATTGTGCCTGAGCCATCTCCGAGATGAGAACACTCGTTTCTAGAGGAATCAAGTATTTCTGATCTTGGAGCAGAAGCTATCGGTCCATATGACCCTCTAATCAATGACTTGTCGGCACCCATCATGGTAAAAATTCCCCCCCAAAGGGTAATGAATCATGAGCGTTAGATAGTCCTTCAAGCATCGATGGAAGAAAAATTTTCTACTTCGTCAGGGAGTCCTCACACTCCCTCTACGACTGCCACCACTCGAGGTGTTCCGCCTCCTAAATCACCTTCACATGTCCATACCATTATGGTATCGACTGCCTCTACCTCAGGCAATGGTCTTATTCTATATATGGAAATGATCACTGCACCATTCACATAGAGTGTGACGGGTCCTCCATTTTCATACGGGATGCCCGACTTTGATACGAACTCGGTCCTCACCTACTCCACCTTACAGACCATGGGTCTGGGGGCAGGGAGCTCAAACGATCCTCTACAAGGGTCCATGGCAGTCACCTCATCCCCCTATAAATATTTCCATTATGGTTGAGGTCACATACCTCCTTCGTCCCCCTCGCTCGATGGCGCCTCTCAAGAGCCTGTTTGGCTGAACATGAACTAAATCTTGTTCAGAGAAGGTATTCAAGGACCTTCTTCCAACACCATGTCGGTAGGTTATTTTTCATTCTCTTTTCTCAATGAATTCTCATCATCTTCTGTCTCATATGGGGGCACCCCTGGTTTTGGACAGAAAAATACTATGCAGGGTACTATTCCTGTACAGGGGGGAAACACCTATCAAGGACACTGGAATCCATGGCAGGGATCAATCCCCTCGTCAGGGACGTCGAACAGGGGAAACCCCTTCCATGGTCAATGGAACCCTAGGCAAGGCTCTGTATCTATTTTGGTCAGACCAGAAGGGGGAAACCCTTTCTATAACCTTTGGAACACAGTTTTGGGAGAAATCCCCTCCCAACCCTCAATGTCCTACTATGAGAGTCAATCGATGATGTCTCAACAAGAATAGTATCTAAATGCTAGCCAGGGCCATGTTTTTAACCTGAACCCTGGTCAGCAACCTAACTTTTCTTGGCAACCTAGTGCCAGCCAAATTCTAGGCTCCTTTCCTTCTATACATAGTCAACAACCCAAGCTACCTTTTCTAGCAATGTTGCATTTTCCAAACTTGTCAATATTGTTAAACGACCCTATCTGTCACAATCCATGTTGGCCTCCCATACCGACCAAGTTTCCCTTGGACATTCTAAAGTTTGAAGGTAAGCCTAACAAAGATCCAGAAGATCATGTGACCACATTTCACCTATGGTGCTCATACAATGTGTTGAGAGATGACTCTGTACATTTGTGTTTGTTTCAACGCACTCTTATCGTATGTACCACAAAATGGTACATCAAGATCGACCACTCACGATACTCTACTTTTGGCGAATTGGCAATGGTTTTTCTAAACCATTTTCAATTACCTATGAGATATGATGTCGACACCAAATTGTTGGCCAAATTTGATCAAACAAAGGATGACCACATCTCAGATCACATCCGAGAATGGCGGCATCAAAAGAGTTTGATAAAAGTACTACTTCCACTAGCATTCATGTTGTAGTGGTTGCTTAAGTCTTCGGTACCCAACTTATCGAAGGACATTGCAACGTCTGGGGTATTTTCATAGGAAGAGGCGATAATGAAAGCTCAATAGCTAGAACTGATATACTCTATGTCTGGTTTACTTTACGAGGTTTTACCATATGTGCCATAGTCTATTCTTTACAAGACCAGACACAATTCTGGACCACACACCGATGGCATCGCTGGTTCATCACAAGCAAAGCCCATTGATCAACTATCGAATCAATTTCAACAATTGTCGATACAACAAACAACGACCAACAAAACCACTGGTCCGACTACTTCCCCTACTCAAACATCATATTTACATAGTGTGCAATTGACAAACCGGAAGGCCAACCAGCATCCTAGCAGAAAGAAGAAACAACGACAGAAGGGTAAGGGGGATAAGAAACCCACCAACAATACTGGCAGGGGTAACAGAGAGAAAATAAAGTCGAAGTATTCATGTAACCTTTTCATGAAATACCACCCGACTCACATGTGCCCTCGAATTGCAGAGGCCAAACATTTAGTGGCACAACAACAACCCGTTTTGTTAACAAACCCATTTCCTCATGGGAAAAATTTAACTCAAGCCTCTTCGAGCATGAATGGAGGTAGTCAGGGACCCCCTTTGTCTTCTAGTAATCCTTCATCCACGAACATGTATATGATGAAAGGTGACACCTACATCATGACTAGGGAACATGATTACAAAATGCCTGAAACTTCTGAGAAGTGTAAAGAATCCATAAACCCATCTATTCCTCTCAAGATCAAGAAGATGATGGGAGAAACAATGACACACATCCCAAAAGGGTTGTTCAAGAAATATTTGCATAATTTGAATGCGAGGGCTGCCCAAAATTACACTGTGGTGGAGGATTTGTCACAAACCCCTTGCATGATGTCTTCTTTGGAGGTCCTCCGGAGTTTCCCTTCACAGAGAAAGGCTCTAATAGTTTCCTTAGGATCCGCTGAGACCTGTAATTTGAGAATGATCATGCTTGATACGACCAACTTGAATCACGGTGGTTGATGAGGGAGCCTCGACATGCGTGATGTCATTGGCGTGTTGGAAGGCCATTGTCCAACCCATTTTGTCTCTATCGCCTACTCTTCTTACTTATTTCGATGGTCATTCTTTCAGACCGCATGGAATCATCCCTTCTTTCCCCATGTGGTTAGGAGGGAAGACCGTGTGTGTTGAAGTTGAAGTGGTCGATGCACCTCTCAACTACAACTTGATGTTAGGAATGATTTGGACATATCCCATTGTTGTGGGGTATTCTACCCTATGGACTAACAAGCTAGGGCTTTAAACTTGCATGCAGATCATGACCCTTCATAAGCTACTTTTAACCTCCTACCCCAAATCTAAAACCCTTTTTCACAAGCAAACAAGGGAAGAACCAACTAACCTTTTTATTGACGGTTGATGTAGATCCTCCGTTGAGCTTTCTCTCCTTGCTTCAGCTGCTCCTTCCAAAAAGCGATCCTGCAATCAAGACAAAACTATGCATGCATGCTATTGTTCTACTAGAGGGTTAGAGATTAAACACAAATCACATAAAACATATAAGACTCATGTATTTGGGACGG
>SNQJ01S0077188.1:96410-117682 GCA_010110895.2 Picea sitchensis | reverse complement strand
GGCCCTCACGAATTTTCTTCCCTTACAATGCAGAGAACTGAGAATGATGGTGAAAGAACTCCCAGCAGAAAGAAATGTTTCCGATGTGTTATCGTCAAAGAATGAGCCCTTGACAATCTCAACAGCATAACAATACTTGAAATTCCTTGCAAAAACAATGTTCCTTCATGACTTTTTATAGCAGATCACCGGGCGATTATGTAACCTCTTCAAAGTGTGAAAAGGGGCTCTTTAGGGCTTCATTAGGTCATTAACCCGCCTACCCCGTGGATTCAACTCGGATTTGGGAGTCAAATCAGATTGGGAGCTGGTCCGAAAGTGGTTGGGAGGTCGACCAATTCAATAAATGCGCCGTATTAGCAGGTGCGTGGGTTTTTGCATTGACAGCCGCACGTCGTGCGCTCATGCGCGCATCATACGTTCTTATCCTGCGCATGTGCGCGCGCACTGAACTGTTGTAAAGCGCCCTTCAATTTTTGGTTACTTTGTATAGTTTTTTACCCTTCTGGACTGTTGTGAAATTAATTCAGTGCAATGAATGACTTCATTGCTGTTTTGATGATGCGGATTTCTTGTCGCCATGTGCGGACGAAATTTCGGTGATAACAGTGCATATATGGAAGATGGCTTCCGTAAATGCACATATATGGAAGTGCTTCAACATATGCACATTTATGGAGGGTGGCTTACAAAATGCACATATATGGAATCCCTTTCGTAAATGTGCATATACAGAAGTAGTCAGCTTCCATAAATGTGCATATACAGAAGCACTTTTGTATATGCACATATACAGAAGCCGACCACTTTCGTATATAAGAATTTACGAAAGCCTCATATACGAAAGTACTTCTGTGTATGTGCATATATGAAAGATGACCACTTTTATATATGCACATATACAGAAGTTGCATATAGGATATGCGACTTCCATATATGCGCATATATGGAAGTGCTTCCATATATGTGCATTTACAGAAGGTGGCTTCTGTAAATGTGCATATTTGGAAGGTGGCTTTAGTAAATACACATATATGGAATCCCTTCCATAAATGTGAAGACAAGAAGAAAATATAAGAACATAGAAGACAATAATATCAAGTCAACTCCATTGAACCATTGAAGAAACACTTGTAAAAGCAACAAAAGAAATCAAATAAAGTTAAAGGACAAGAAGGTCAAGTTGACCCTACCTAAGTGAATTTGGGGTGAACCGTTTGGTATAAATAGGAGGCCTATTCCTCACATTGATACACACAACTCACTCATCCCTCACCCACAACAAGCTTGCTATACTAAGGAAGATGTAGCAGTTTCAGGGGTGAGTTGCAGGAGTGGTTTTGGTTTGATGTTTTGGGGTGTGATCTATCTCCTAGTGGTGCGCTATCTTGCAAAGAGGCTCGCTAGCCTTGGAGAAGTATTGTTGCAGCAGTTTGTCACCTTGTTAAGGTTTTTACTAATATATCTTGAAATAGTGTGATCCTTCTATCTTGTTGCAATAAAACATATATGTGCATAGATTCTTTATGGTGATTTTTTTGGACAAGGAAATTCTTTTAGAGAAAAGCTTTCTGGGTTTTTTTCTCTCGAGTCCAGGTTTTCCCAGGATAAATCTTATGTCTATTGTGCATGGTTATATTTTATTGATCCTATTGTTTCCGCTGTATAAATTGGTTGAAATTTTTAGTGTGTAATTATTCTATGATAATAGTGGCATAAACATCATAAGGAAATAATTATCAGATCTGAAAATATATGTAAAAATTCAACAGGAAATGGTTAGCTTCCATAAATGCACATATACAAAAGAAGTTCCATATATGCTCATACACGGAAGCCAACCACTTCTGTATAGTGTGCCTATATGAAATTCGACCACTTTCATACATGCACATATATGGAAGCTGCATATACGAAAGGTGACTTCTTATATGTGCATATACGGAAGGTGGCTTCCGTATATGCACATTTACTAAAGGTGGCTTTTGTATATGCACATATTAGGAAGCTGGCCACCTCAGTAAATAGGCATATATGGAAGTCGACCAGTTTTGTATATGTGCATATACATAAAACACATATATGGAGGTGGCTTCCATAAATGCGCATATATGGAAGTGCTTCAATATATGCACATTTAAGGAAGGTGGCTTCCTTAAATGCACATATATGGAAGGTGGTTTCCACAAATGCGCATATATGGAAGCCCTTCCTTAAATGCCCATATATGGAAGTGGTCGTATTAAATAGATGTACATATATGGAATCACTTCCTTAAATGTGCATATACAGAAGTGGTTAGATTTAATAAATGAGCATATATGGAAGCCGACCACTTCTGTATATGTGCATATACAAAAGTTGCATATACAAAAGTGGTCGGCTTCCGTAAATTCCCATATACGGAAGTGCTTCAATATATGTGCATATACGAAAGGTGGATTTCGTAAATACGCATATACGAAAGTCGAACACTTCCGTATATACACATATATGGAAGACACATATACAAAATATGGCTTCCATATATGCACATATACGAAAGTACTTCAATATATGTGCATCTACGAAAGGTGGCTCCCGCAAATGCACATTTATGGAAAGTGGCTTCCGTAAATGATCATATATGAATGTGCTTCAATACATGCACACTTACACAAGGTGGCTTCTGTAAATACGCATATACGGAAGCTGGTCATTTCCATAAATGCGCATATACGAAATCCGACCACTTCTGTATATCTACTTATACATAAGTTGCATATACGGAAGGTTGATTCCATAAATGCGCATATATGGAAGTGTTTCAATATATGTGCATTTACAAAAGGTGGCTTCCATAAATGCGCATATATGGAAGGTGGCTTATGTAAATGTGCATTTACGGAAGATGGTTTCCGTAAATGCACATATACGAAAGTTCTTCAATATATGCACATTTACGGAAGTTGGCTTCCGTAAATATGCATATATGGAAGCTGGACATTTCTGTAAATGTGCATATACAGAATCCGACCACTTTCATATATGTAAGGTACCAGATCTATTATATTAGTAGAATAGAGAAATAATGCAGAGAATAATACTGAGATAGCAACAAAATACAGAAATATTGCAGAGATAATAACGAAACAACAAATTATATGGAATCACAACACCATAATTATACCTTTATTGATAGGAAACAATGTTCACTTGCCTCTTCGAGGTGGAAACCTCCAACAGAGCATAGCTCTATTAAAATAATTTTCCAAGACAAAACTTCTCATACCCTCTACTCTTATTTATACTAATTCTATCTATCCAAAAGAACAATCTAGAGGAAGATCCTTATAGAAGAGGAAGCTTTTATCAAGTCTTCTTACAATTGACTTATTCCTCCTTATTTCTAGGCCTTATTAATATTGAACTTTATTACATGGAAATAGATTATTTTACCCACTTGAGGGGTTAGGTAGGTTAGGTCCCTAACATGCCCTCCCCCTTAAAATCAAACTTGTCCTCAAGTATTGAGATGAGGAAATTGCTGCAGAATGGTAGCTGAATCCCAGGTGGCATCTGTGAGAGTTATATCTTTCCACTAGACTAACACTTCCTTGATGGTGTGCTGATGAAGACGACGCTCACGCTGGTCCAAAACTGCTTTTGGCTGCAACCATATGGATCCTTATTCATCCAACTCGGGAAGGATGGTTTGAGTTTGGAACTTAGTTCCAATCACCTTCTTTAAGCAGGAGACATGAAAAACATGATGGAGCTTAGAAGAACTAGGAAAATCTAACCGATAGGCCACATGTCCCACGTGCTTGAGAACTGTATAAGGACCATAAAATTTGGGCGCCAATTTCTGACAATGTTTGGCCTTGAGTGAAGTTTGTTTATAAGGTTGCAGTCGAAGAAATACCTAGTCTCCTTCAAAAAATTGACATTCTGAGCGACCTTGATCGACTTGTTTCTTCATGCAATTTTGAGCCATGAACAAATTATCTTTGAGGGTACGAAGAATAGCTTCCTGAACTGTAAGTTTTTGGTCAACTTCCTGAACCTTCGAGACACCTGACATGTAGGAGAGAATGAAAGGTGGATTTTTTCCATATACTGCTTCAAAAGGAGTCATGCGAGTAGCTATATGGTAAGATGTGTTGTACCACCATTCAACTAATGGTAACCATTGAGTCCATTGATTTTTCTTTTCGGAGGCAAAACACCTCAAATAAGTCTCCAAACACTTGTTGACAACTTCAATTGACCATCAATCTAGGGATGATAGGTGGTGCTGAGATGCAATTAGGTGCCCTGTAGCCTGAACAGTTCTTGCCAAAAATTGTTGGTGAAAGTGGGGTCTCGATAAGAAACAATAGAATGAGGCATGCCATGAAGCTTGAAGATATGATCCTTGAAAATTTGATCCACAATGGATGCAATAAAAGGATGTTGAAGAGCACATAAATGAGCATACTTGGAAAGACGATCAACTACCACCATGATGACTGACTTATTGCCTGATTTAGGTAATCCCACAATGAAATCCATAGAGATGTCCCTCTAAATAGTGGGTGGAATCGGAAGTGGTTGGAGTGTGCCAGGGGATTTGATGGTTTCTCCCTTGTTGCGTTAACAAACATCACATTCTGCCACAAAAGTGTGAACGTCCTTTTTCATACCATCCCAAAAAAAAGAACGTTTGACCTTGTTATAGGTTTTGGAAAACCTTGAGTGCTCAACTATGGGAGTAGCACGAAGCTCAGAAAGCACCGTGGATTTAAGTTGTGACTATTTACTTAAATACAAATGGCCTTTGTTACTGTTTGTAGCGAAGCTCATCATTGTGCTAAGAGTACCCTGGGGAAACTGGAGAATTGGCTTGCAATTGTTGGATTAGATGCGAAATTTTAGGATCTTGTAGCCATTCTTGGCAAACAACTTGGAGCCAATCTGGTACAATGAAGGATAGGGAAAACATGGACCCTTCATCTTCATATTTCCGAGAAAGAGCGTCAACAACCACATTTTCTTTAGCTTTCTTGTAAAAGATCTCATAATCATATCCAAATATTTTAGTTACCCATTTTTGTTGCTCTGGAGATAAAGGTCGTTGCTCCAGAAAATACTTGAGGCTTTGATGATCTGTCTTAATTTGGAAGTGTTTCCCCAAGAGATAAGGGCGCTAGAGATCCAATACA
This sequence comes from Picea sitchensis, assembly GCA_010110895.2. Taxonomy (NCBI): domain Eukaryota; kingdom Viridiplantae; phylum Streptophyta; class Pinopsida; order Pinales; family Pinaceae; genus Picea; species Picea sitchensis. Next base: position 112,499 of record SNQJ01S0077188.1, on the reverse strand, counting down.
TTCAGAATAGCCAACATTTCCTTTTCATAGACTGATTGGACCAAATGGCATTCTGACAATTGTTTGCTGGTGAAGGCCAAAGGTATGCCCTCTTGCATAAGGATTGCTTCAATTCCTCTCCTGGAGGCATCAAATTCTAGGAAAAAGGTATTTGTGAAATCGGGAAGGGCCAAGACCAGATTAGTGAACATAGTCACCTTCAATGCTTGAAAGGCCATATCAGTTGCAGGAGTCCAAGTGAAATAATTATTTTTAAGTAGAGCACTGAGAGGTGCCACAATATTTCCATAATTATGAACAAATGTGCGACAATAGCATGTTAAACCTAGAAAACCATGCAAGATTTTGATAGTCTTTGGGTGAGACCAATCCTGCATTGCTTCAATCTTCTTAGGATATACCCAGACACCAGCCTTGCCAAAAATATGACCCAAGTACTTGAATTCCAAGGCACCAAAGGCACATTTAGAGTGTTTGAGGAAAAGTTGATGCTAAGAGAGTAGATCAAGAACTTGATCCACATGGGCAAGATGGGATTTCCAAGTTCTACTATAGATGAGAATATCATCAAAAAAAACTAAGACAAAATGACGGAGAAAAGGACGAAAGACATGATTCATGAGGCTTTGGAAGGTGGAGGGGGAATTTCACACGCCAAAGGGCATGGCCAAAAACTCATAGTGACCCTCATGAGTTTGAAAGGAAGTATTGGGGATGTCATCATCTTGCATATGTATCTAGTGGTATCCAGAATGCAGATCGAGTTTAGTGAAATACTGAGCACCACTCAACTCATGCAAGAGATCATTAATGACAAGAATGGGAAACTTGTCCTTGGTGGTGAGTTTATTGAGGGTACGAAATTCAGGACACATGAGCCAAGTACCTTCTTTCTTAAGTACCATGACCATAAGAGAAGAATAAGGGTTGGTACTAGGGAAGATAACACCCACTTGTAGCAATTCATGCACTATTTTCTCAATTTGATTCTTTTGGGAAAATGGATGATGATAAGGGTGAACATTGGGAGGAAGACTTCCAGGAACAAAGGGTATGGAATGATCATGAACACCATGAGAAGGCGAAAGTCCCTGAAGAGTGGAAAAAATATCTTGGTGTTTAGAGAGAATAACTTGGAGGTCAGGATGCACAGAGGGTGTCTCAACTGTGTGAATAGAACGGAGTTGAGAAATAATATCGTAGTGGCCTTTATTGAGGAGATTTTCCATGCGATGGGAACTGATGATCTTAGGAGAACCAACTGTGAGACCTTGGAAGTGATACATTTTTCCCTTTTTTTAGAGTTTCATGGTTAATTCCTTAAAATCCATAAGAATGGGACCCAAAGTGCTTAACCATTCAACACCTAGCACAATGTCACAACTACCCATTTCAATGGAAAACATATGAGATTTCAGGTGATAATGTCCAATTTGAAGACATACATTTTCACAATTCCCACCACATTTCATGGACCCACCATTGGCTATCACAATTTGAAACTTATTGACAACACGAATATAAAAATTGGTTTCCTGGGCAATGCGACGATGAATAAAATTGTGGGTGCTACCACTGTCAACAAGGATGATGACCTTCCTATTATTAATATAGCCAATGAGATTAGGGTTTGTGGAGTATAGAAGCTAGTGAGGGCATGCAAGGAAATGAGTGGTTCAACTTCAAGTGGGTCAGCGGGCTCCTAGATAGCATCAGGAAGGGAGGGCTCTTCAACAAGTGGAACTATCACATATTCATCGGGAACATGGTCATAATTTGTTTTTTGTTCCTTACACTTGTGCCCCAGAAAATATTTTTCATCACAATTATAGAACCATTCACTTGGTGTTCATCCATTTCAGCCCTAGTTAACTTTTGGACCTTGAGGGGAGTGACATGGGGGTTATGATTAGTGGGTCAAGGGTGAGGAACAAAATAGGGTTTTTTGTTATGGGAAAAAACAACGTGTTGGACCTCTTTAGAACGTTTAGTAGCTTCCAAGCAAGTCTGAGGGTGGGACATGAGAACCTGGGATCGAATTTCATCCTTTAGGCCACTGATAAAGCATTCATGGAAGAAAGCATATGACATACCCTGAGTTTGAAAGGTCATATTCTCAAAAGAAGATATAAAGTATTCCACTGTGCCTGACTGTTTCAACTTGGTCAAATGATCGAGATAGTGGGTATCAGTGTCAAAGTGGTAATAGAGCTCTGCAACAAACTTGGTTCAGACAATATACCCCTGAAGTGAATTTTTACGCCATTGCCACCATTTCCATCATTCAAGATATATATAGAGGACAACATAGCGAAGTTTGTCCAACTCATCAGTAATACCATGCAGATAAAAATAATGCTCCATTTGAGAGACCCAACCCGTAAGATCGGAGCCATCAAATTTATTGACCTTGATGAGAGGAAGACAGGGGTCACACTGAAAGGAGTTGGATTGAAAATGTAGAGAATGAGAGGAAACAACAACATTAGGTTGGTCCGAGGAGGAAGGAACTGAAGTGCGGTTCAACAATTGGTTGACAATAGACTAGAGGGTGTTAAATTGGTTCATGAAGTTGGCTTCCATGGTGTCAAATTTTTTCTCGACTTGGGACTCGAATTTTGCAAGGTGGGAATTGGTAGAGGAAATATCATATGTCATGTAATTGATGGAAGCTTGCATGTTTTGGTTGTGACTGGTGTCCATTTAGAGAGGGGAACTGCGGGTAAAGAAAAATTGGTGGGTGGGACCACAAAAAGGACTTATAAGTGATAGGTATTATGATGATCAGGGTGAGAAGGGGAATATAATGGAATAGGTGGAAAATTAGGGAAGCTGAGAAGGGTTTGGGTCCACTGAAAAAAAAGTATTAAAAATTAAAGGTATGACTGCGATCAGGGAGAAAAGGGGAATCCAATGGGATAGGTCCCAAATAAGTGTGCCGGCGGGACCACTATACTCCTGCAGAGTTTTTTTTTTTTTTTAACTCCTATGGAGTTATACTCCACCTTGAATAATATTGCAGTGAAAAAATACCCAGGAAGAAATGTGTAGTAATTTTGCAACTAGAATTAAAAAGGCACAATTGTGCGACAATAGATCTTGTCTGTTATATTTTTGTTTATGTCCCAAGGGTTAGGGTATTCAGGGTTTCTACAGACAAGGGTTTTCCTTGTGCTATATCTCTCTGATATATGTGCGGGGTCCAACAATAGTACTTGGCCCAATATCCTAGGGCACCAACTAAGGAGGCTAGACCGTTCCCGGCGTATCTTCCTGAGTGTTGTTCTTGGTGGCACTATAGTAGTCACGCGTTCGATAAATTTATCTACGGAAGGATTCATGAGATCTAGGCCAGTTCATATACATGTGTTGTTTGATGCACTACCACTTGCATTGGTATCAACAGGAGTTACAATGTTGGCCAATAGATGTGCACTTGAGTACCTCTTGTATTTCTTACGTGCATTACTCCTTGACTGCGATTTTATGCACATAACGATAGATCTTTGTATCTTTAAGATGTCAGAATATTTCTCTACCCTGAAAAAAATTAACCCACAATTTTCTGCCGAGGAAAGTGCTCTGATACCACTTGTAAGGTACCAGATCTATTATATTAGCATAATAGAGAAATAATGCATAGAATAATACCGAGATAGAAACATAGTACAGAAATATTGCAGAGATAACAATCGAACAAAAAATTATGTGGAACAACAACACCCGAATTAAACCTTTATTGATAGGAAACAATGTTCACTTACCTCTTCGAGGTGGCAATCTCCAGCAGAGCAGAGCTCTATTACAATATTTTTCTAAGAAAAAATTTCCCATACCCTCTACTCTTATTTATACTAAATCTATCTATCCAAAAGAACAATATAGAGGAAGATCCTTCTAGAAGCGGAAGATTCTATTAGGTCTTCTTACAATTGATTTATTCCTCCTTATTGTTAGGCCTTATTAATATTGACCTTTATTACGTGGAAATATATTATTTTACCCACTTAAGGGGTTGGGTAGGTACATCTCTAACAATATATCTGGATATATGGAAGTCACATATATGGAAGGTTGCTTCCATAAATGTGCATATACAGAAGTGTTTCAATATATGTGCATTTACATAAGGTGGTTTCTGTAAATGCGCATATATGGAAGGTGACTTCCGTAAATGTGCATATATGGAAGGTGGCTTCCGTAAATGCACATATATGGAAGGTGGACATGTGGACTATGCTGACTTTAGAGACCACATTGTTCTACCCTCAGATGATTTTGTCAAAGCATATTTGATCAAGGCACATCAATGGTTCAATTTTGATCAGGTGCCAAATCAATGGTCCAGATCTGATATTTTTTTAACAAAAATGAGTGTATTTATATTATATCAAAATACTGCCAAAATTCAAAAATATACAGGTGGCAGGGTGCGGTCACCTCTGCTGCTTCCATAGAAGAAAAAGTGTCTATCTATGACGGAGAGAGATATAGACATTGTTCTGTATAATCTACAATGCTTCCATGTGAAAATGGTAATAAACCTATTTAACAACAACAAAAATTTACAATTCATAAAAACCTAAAGCTAGATGTAGGGCTGCCCTGGTTCGTCCTGTTGAGTTGCTGGATTCTCCTCTGTTTGGTGTTCTTCTGCATAGTGTTGAGTCTGATTCTCTTCTACCCAAACACGGTATGAGAATCGCGGTGCCATCGAGATGTGATAATCGTTGCTAGCAACAGAGTGGAAGATAAGGTAATCGAGATTCATCCGTGCCTATTGTTAGCACTAAAAGTCACCCTCAGATTGTGAGAGGATAAGCCCAGTACCCATCAGATTTTTTGGTGGATGTTGGTTTTATATGAGTGGAGGTCAATGGAAAAAACTCAATATATGAATGATGTTCAACATAGAACTAGACAATAAATGCATAGGGAAGTGAGGGCCACAACTAACTTCAGTTAGTGAATTGAGTTTAAGTGTTTTCAGAGTGAAGACTTAGTAAGAAAGGTGGGAAAGACTGCTACGGGCATCATGCCTTCAAGCAGGAGAATAAAAACGCAGACTCAAGATCACTCTTAAGCTCAAGCTTCAAACACTGAAATATGTCCAAACAACACAGTCACAATAGCACAATTATCAAACCTACATCACCATGCAACTACAACAACTCGACTGGATCCTCCATGCCCGAGCCATTCAGTGTAAGAGGGGAAAATAGCACAAGGAAGCTGACTAAAACTGGTCACAATACCGCTGTAATCAAACCTACATTACAAAAACATAACAACCCTCGACTGGATCCTCCATGCCCAAGTGTTTTAGCACAATTTTTACAAAGAGATGAAAAGAGGTTGACTTATATTAATCTGAAAGTCTCACATCTGATACATAACAAGAGAACAGTTCTGGCATCAAAACATTACAAAATAGGGAGCTCTTCTTAACCAGTTGACGACCATAACAAAATATTAAAACTATATATTTATACTCAGAACAATACACCACTACTAAGAGTGTGACCTGCTCACTACAATCAAAGCTTTGCATCGACAAGTTCTTCTGTCAAACAGAACGCACACCCCTCTGTCATACGCAAGATCAGATCGACATGGGTTTTGCATGAAAATATGTCCATAGGGGTACCACGGGCTAACGGTTCAGTCCCCACGTCCAGGCCTTCCATGCCTTCCATTTATGGAGTGAGCTGAGGTTTCAATCACCAGCTCTACTTTCATTAACTGCCTTTTCTCAGAGATTGAACAAGAATAAATGCTCAGCGAGTGGCCACGTGCCAAGATCATAAGGGTGCCACCTGTCTATGTTGATGACATCCACACATTTGTCTCTCTAGGGCTCAAGGGCTAGCTCATGTTCCCTTGCTTCTTATTCAATGTGCCTTCATCCAAACTATCTATGCAAGAAAAGAGAAGCTCCAATTTGATAGTCTATGGGAAGAATGTGTTCAAGAAGAAGCAAGTGTGGCCAATCGAGAAGCCATACTATTAAGAGATAAAGATCAATCCCTAGCTACTCATACTAAAGGAGGAAAGAAAAGGTATCATATCCAAAAGGAGACACATTCTCATAAAGAATATCACCCTCCAAGGAGATTCTAGAAATATCATAAGGGTCAAAGAAAGGAAAAATACTTCTCCTCTTATCAATGCTATCATTGTGATAAAATGAGACACATTGCTAAGATCTGTCCTGCCAGAAAGGAACACTACAAGAAGAGGAATAACAAAAGACATCATGCCCATGTAGTTGAAGATGATGAGCCACCTAAGAAGTTGACTAAAGAAGAAATTGAAGATTATCTTTTGTTTTCCTCCCTCTTGGGATTTGTGATACCTAGAGAGGATACTTGGCTCATAGATAGTGGTGCTTCTAATCACATCATAGGTCAGAAAGACATTCTCTCTAGCCTTATAGAAAATGAATCCCCCCATAAATTTTCACTTGGAGATGACTATTAGTACCCTATCAAAGGAATGGGAGAATCCACTTACAAACTAGATTCAGGAACTCCGATGAGAATGAAGGATGTACTTTATGTACCAGGTTTTAAAAAGAAATTACTTTCTATCTCATCTCTAGATAATAAAGGTTTCAGGGTTGCTTTCATAGATGGTGAATTTCTTATGTGGCCTAAAGGAAAAACTATAGAATATGAAGTTGTCATTGGAACCTAAGAAGGAGGTTTGTACAAGTTAAAAGGTCACTCAGATGCAACCTTAACTCACTCTATTGATAATCCTTGTGAACTTTGGCATAGAAGACTAGCTCACATCAACTACAAATCCTTACCATATGCAAGCAAGGTAGTCGCAGGTTTACCAAAATTTAGGGTTGATCATGAAGGTGTAGCAAGGGATGTGCATAAGGAAAGAACATAAATAATCCTTTCCCAAAGAGTGACAGTAAAACAAAAGGAATATTAGATCTCATCCACTCATATGTATGCAATCCAATTCCATCAACCTCTCTAAGAGGGTATGTATACTATGTATCATTTATTGATGATTACTCTCATAAGACTTGGGTTTATTTCTTGAAATCAAAAGATGGAGTACTCAGAAAGTTCAAAGAATTCAAAGCCTTGGTAGAAAACCTTTCCAAAAGAAAAAACAAGATACTCATGTCAGATAATGGAGGAGAGTACACCTCAAATGAATTTGGAAGTTTTTGCAGAGATGTCGAGATTAAGAGGGAGATCACCACTCCCTATAATCCTAAAAAAAAGGTGTAGCAGAAAGAAAGAATAGAACAATTATGGAAGCAATGAAGACTATGATTCACGATCAAGATCTTCCAATGCACTTATGGGATGAAGCAACAAGAACAACAATTTATGTCCAAAACAAATTATCCCATAGTGCACTTGGATTCAAAACCCCCGAAGAAATGTTCACTGGAAAGAATCCAGAAGTAAGCCATCTCAAAATATTTGGATGTCCAGTATTTGTACACATTCCAAAACAAAAGAGAACTAAGTTGGATCCCTCAAGAAAGAAGGGAATATTTGTTGGATACTATGAGGTCTCTAAGGCCTTCAAAATTTACATACCAGGTTACCATCATATTGAGATCAAAATAGATGTAACCATTGATGAAGATGCATCACTTAAGAGATCAAGGAAATGCCATCTTGAAGAAGAATATGAAGAAGAACTTGTAGCTCCCAGAGCTGCAGAACCCATGGAGGAATTTATAGTTAATCTTGATGATGAGATTCCAGAAGATCATGATATGATATAATCTCAAGAATCTCCCCGTATGACAATCTCTCACAAGAGAAAGCCATCTTAGGCGAGAGAACTTATTCAAGATGGAGAGAAGTATAGTTCCCCAGAAGGAACCATGAGACAAAGCAAGAAACGTAAGTCATTCTCCAGCTATATGGATTTGATGTGTGATCTCATAGAAAATGAACCCACTTGCTTTGAAGAATCCATTTAGAAGAAATAATGGGTTGATGCCATGATAGAAGAATACCATTCCATTATAAATAATAATGTATGGGAAGTAGTTTCCATACCAAAGAAAAAAGATGTTGTATCTTCCAAGTGGATATACAAGATAAAACATGAAGCAGACGAAAGTATTGAGAAACACAAAGAAATATTTGTGGCTCGTTGTTTTTCTTAAAAGGAAGGTATTGATTATGAAGAGACTTTTTGTCTTGTAGCGAGATACACTTCTTTTAGAACCATCATAGCTCTTTCCACTTCGATTCTATGTGATAAACAAAGTTGTATAAAGAAGACAAAGAACCCAGTGTTACATGATAAGTCGAAGCACATAGAGATCCGGTATCACTACGTTCGTGATATGGTGTAGAGGGGAGCTATACAGATCCAATATGTTGGCATAGATGAGCAGGTTGCAGATGTGTTGACCAAGCCTATGTCTCGTGTGAAGTTTGAGTACTTCCGAGACAAGCTTGGTGTTGTTTGAAAGGACCTCCCTCAAAAAGGAGAGTGATGTTGATGATACTATAGTATCCTTACCAACAACGGGTAGCTCCGTTAGGATTTTATATCCTAGGGGATTGATCATCCCTAGGAAGATATCGAAGGTCCAGTAAGGACGGTCTCTTAGAGTACATGTGCATGTATATGCCAGTTGTGGTCAGTAGTGGTAGATCTGTTAGAATTTTATATCCTAGGGAATATTTTGATTCCTAGGAAGATCCCAAAGGTCTGGTAAGGACGGTCTGTTAGAGTACCACGTGGTAGCTCCATTAGGATTTTATATCCTAGGGAATATTTTGATTCCTGGGTAGATCCCGAAGGTTTGGTAAGGACGATCTATCAAAGTACCACAAAATTTTGTTGTTGTACCTACCTCATTATGTTTCCATATGATGATGTTGTATCAACCTCATGCTTTTGATGATGTTGTATCAACCTCGTGTTGTTGATGATGTTGTATCAACCTCACGTTGTTGATGATGTTGTGTCAGCCTCATGCTATTGATGATGATGTCCTAGCTTCATGATATTGATGTTGATGTTTCAACTTCATACTGATGATGATGATTATGATGATGCTACTCCAACTCCATGCTGTGAAGGATGAGGATATTGATGACGAGAAAAAACTTCTGATGATTTGTAGATATGCCAACCAGTGTTCTAGATGTTGATTATGATGTTACCCTCTCTTTCTCCTGATGATGTTGTATTGGGTTAAGTCAGTAGGATACCCTTCTTGTTAAGGGGGAGTGTTGAAATATTGTAACTTCGAAGAATATTCTAATCAAAATTGAGTTCTTATTTTATAGATCAAACCCCCTTTTGTGGATTGATCATGTCAGGTCGTGTATAAGACCAAATCCCCTTTTGTGGATTGGTCAAACCATAATTATATGGTGGTATTTGTAAATTTAGACCCTAGGGTTTATAAAGTGGTTTTAACCACTATTGGAAGAAGTTGGCCCTACTTGATGAAGAGACATAACCCTAGCGCCTCCTCAACTAGTATTTATAAGTGAGGATGGCGCCTCACTTGTTCACTCACTCAGTCACTCATCTAGTGCGCATATTTTGAAGTTAGTTACAGTTACAAGAAGGAGAAGAGAGGTGCATGCTCAGTCTTGGATTATCTTTGGTGTTTTGGTCTTAGTCTTGGCATTGTATTGGCAATACATTATCGAGGAAGTTTTTGCTTGGTTTTCTCCCCCATGAGGGTTTCCCAGGATAAAATGTTGTGTACCTTGTGATTTTGTTTCTTTTAGTGGTCCTATTTATGTTGTTATTTTGGAAATTCTTTGATAAACTAATAGCAACACTAAATCTTAACACCACATATATCAAGGGTTACTACATTCAATTCCACTTCATCAATAAAATCAACACTTATAACAAATTTAATATAACACTATTTCATTACCTTTATATCTGAATCCTTGTTTACCCAACCGAATGGATAGGGGTTAGGATGATTGTGAACCTCCAATCAAAGCTTGTTGACTAGATCTGTTGCTATGAGATTAGTCTGTGAGACGGAGTTGAACAAAGCATCTATCTTGGTCTTGTTGATCTGAATATTGATGTGGAAGAGCTTGGTAATCTCCTTCTCTTCCACATCAAGTCTACTCTGATTCACCTCCTTCTGCACATATGTGAAAACAATATTTTCATCTACATCTAAGCTACTTTCAACCTGATTGCTCGAATATTTGGATAGAAGGCTATTTTTCTTTCCATCATTCTTACGATTCTTTGGGTTCATCTCTGGATGTAGTTTCCAACATTTTTCCTTGGTGTGGCCATCAATGTTACAATGGTTTCTAGGATATTTGCACTGATGTGTAGTGGTTGTTGTATTCTTATATTTTCCCCCTTTCCACTTCTTCTTCCCCTCCTTGGAAGCTTCCTGGTGTTCTTTCTACTTCGAACCACTTGGCTGGCCCTTCCTTGTTGGACACAATGATCACACTGAGAGGGGGGGTGAATCAATGTAGGTCTCTTTTTCACTTCCTTTCACAAAACTCCTTAGTTAGCAATCACAATTTACTCATCACTTATTACTGTCAATTTATAACCAGTTGTATGTAAACATAGATCAATAATAGAGATCATGAATAAGCTATCACCACAAAGAACACAAGGAACACAAGATATATGTACAATTTTTTCTTTTATTATGGACTACAATCCTTGGGGTTTTATCAACAACAACTGAATAGAGTGTCAACTCCACAAGAGCACCAACTTTGCAATGCAAGATTCAGCTTACACAACTTAGTACCAACTGAGAAGAGGATTCAATCCTCAACATATACCAATCTGTCAACACATACACAACCTTTTAGTAGTGCAACATGCGTATGTATGCACCCTACCTACAATGCAACCCGATATGTACGTGACCTATCTGTACTACGACCTGCGTATGCCTCCTAAAGAACTAGGGTTTTCTCTCTCCTTGAAAACTCATATCTTCTACATCCTCTTTCAAATCCACTTCTGTCTTTTACTGTCCAATCTGTACCATAACCAATCACAACACATCTAATTTGTCCAACAACTTAGTCATGCTCCTCAACCATACAATATGAATGTTACTTAATCATGTATAAGTAACCAGTATACTATGGTAACCATATCAGTACAAAACATAAGATTGCTTCTCACTCAATCAATCAACCAACATAAACCATATCACAATTTCCATACCAAGAATGTCTTAAGTACTCACCATGCAATAAGAAAAAAAGCATCCATCAAGAGACAACTATGTAACCATACCAAAATTTATGTAGATGATATGAACCTGTAGAATGTTGTTTTGGAACTTGCTTCAGACTTCAGTAACCTGACACCAGCTCTCACACAAGTCTCCATGACTCTCTCCAGTTGCTCGATCTCCTTGGATCCGTGTACCGCGATCTTATATAACTATGATAAAAGCGTATGTGTATGCGCTTTGGCTCACTTCAACTTGTGTACTCCTTCAAAACTAGGGTTTATGATATGTATGCGCTTTGGCTCACTTCAACTTGTGTACTCCTTCAAAAACTAGGGTTTCTGAACTTCCAAAACTTTCGTCGTCAAGATATCAGACTTATGGAAACTTTTATGCGTCCATGATTACTTGCAATGAATCTCTCACTCAGAATAGATCTTCAATATATGCTCAAGAGACCCTTGCATCTTATTTATATTCTCCAAGTAGCTTCCTTTAGAAGTATCCACTTAGCCACTTTGTCCACATAGCCACCTTTTTCCAACTTTGTCCACTTAGCCACTTTGTTCACATAGCCACTTGTCCACTTAACCGACTTTTCTTATTTTAGGGTTAACCCACTTATAATCACCTTCCATAATTAGTAAGTTCTCCATTAAATTTATTATTTAAATAATTATTTTGCATCCTCTTTGATTTCATCACTTCACTTTGTTATTTAAATAATTTCTTCTTTGCAAACTCTTTAACTATCTTGACTTTTTGGGGCTTCTAGACAACACATGAGGGTCGTCCAACTTCACAAGGCCATAACTCTCAAACTGTGAGGACTTATGTGACATTCCACATACCATTGGAAATGGCATGAAAAACACTATCCATCTAGGATAGTTTCGCTAACAAATTCATTGATATTTATCTCATTATTCCATAATTAAGCTTGGGTTATCTAACCATACTTCTAGGATAACTCAACCACAAAGCGTCTTCCCATGAGGGCTTTCACCATAAGGGGAAAACTTTGGAGTTCATCCATTTGTACTTGCTATCAACCATGACAAGACAATAATGAGTTATATTTACATAAATGTTACTTGATAACCCATGAAAACACATCACTATGACGTTGTCCCTTTGTCATTGATTCCATGCATGACCACATGATCCAACGATCAATACATTAATGCATCAATCCATCTATGCATCATATATCAATGACAACACATTGATCCATATTAATCTATGCATCATATATCAATGAAACCACATTGATCCATATTCATATATGCATGACATCATATAACTATGACTCCACTTGACATCAATCCATTGACGACAATAACAATACGTGATCCATCAATATACTATGACAAGACATTTCTCCTTTGACATCAATCAATCAATCCTTTGACATCAATGACAACATGATCCAACATTCCTTTGTCCTATGTGTTCCAAGTATTGTACCATGTACACACGCCTCATCCATTGTCCTTGGCTTGAAGAGCATCACATGATTTCATACATGACTATGTAAACCCCCAATAATTGAGGAGTAAATTTGGGCTCTTGGGAGAGATACCCAACATGATGACCATATTTCTGAACTCAGTGGTGTACTCATGTACACTCTGCCCCTGCCTCTGCCTAAAGTGTTGTCATCGGATCCATTAGTCCTCTACATACCTGATAGGGTAGAATTAAGATTTGGTGAAGGTTTTGAAGTACTCCAACCTAGTTACTAGTGGATCACCCTCCAACCTAAGTGTTTTTATATATATTTCCCACCAGGTTAAAGCATGGCACTATAAATTCAATCTAGGAAATGAAATATTCTACTCTTCATCTATATAGTGAACACTGAAATAAAATTCTAGTTTTCGCAACCAATGATTGAATTTTAATGCATCGATCTCACCTTGGTATGGATTTATGTTCCATTGAGAGATGGGGAAACTTTTGATAAATCTAAACCTTGGTTAGTCGCTTTCCTTACTGAAGTAGTTTCCCTACTTGTACTTGGCCTTATAATGTTGAAGGATGTCATGAACCTGTTGTTGGAGGTGTTGGATCCGTTCAACAAATCTGGTTGCAAGATCTTCCTTGGTTTGAGTGTGGGGGGACTCTGTCGGTGAAGATGCAAAAGGGAGAGCTATATCAATGGGTGCTAATGGATGGAACCCCAAACACACCTGAAAATGGTGTTGGTCAATATAGCTATGAAGGGCTCTATTATATATATGTTGAACATATGGAAGAATCTCATTCTATGGAAGGAAGTATTTATATACTGGACCATTGGGAATTGGAGGACCAGGCACCAAGTTACTGGAATGCTTGACTTGGCAGTGCAGAGGCACCTCCATAGGTGAAAAAATATATTTGTGCTTCTCTACAATATTGCCAACCTACTTATTCTATATAGAAAGGTCTTGGGCCGAGGATGTGGTGGTCCCAATGATATTTTGTTCACCTTCTGACCGAATCATAAAGAGAAAAAACTTTTTGGCATGAGAGATTACTTTGCAGGACTATTTTAGTGTGATCAATGAAATGTCAGTAGTTATAGATACCTATGGTATCCTATAGAGATGACCCCCCAGAATAACAATGAAACTACGAGGCCAAGACTAATAAACAATGTGACATTTCCATATATATGGTTTTCCTAAAAGAACATGATAGACTTGAAGTGGGGAAACATCACACAATACCTCATCCTTGAAGGGCTTGATGCCATAGGATAAGCAATACCATTGGCTGACATGAAGGTCTTATCTCTGTCTCAACCAACTAATAGTGTATGGTTGGGGGTGTGGCATCATTGAAAGCTTCAATCTCTTGATGACCTCGGCAGAGATCAGGTTATTCTAGCTCCCGCTATCAACAATGAAATGTAGTGAGGTCCCCTTCACCCACATCTATGAATGGAAGAGGTGCTCCCCCTCCTCAAGCTCCTGTAACTCGTCTGGTTGGATCTTTGTAGTTTCAATGGTAGCACTAGGTTCTACATCGATGATTCACTTTCCCTATTCGGAATTAGAGTTTGAGTCAGGGTCTGACTCATTTTGTTTAAGCTCTACCAACAATGACAGTTTTGAGCGACATTCGTCAGTTTTGTACCAGGGGATTTTGTAAAAATCACACCACTATCCATCGTCCTTCTTTGTCTTCCTGTTACCCTTATTTTGCATGCGACTTGGAATGATTATATTGAGATTGGAATTCCTTGCTCCATCCCTTGTTCTATGATTTAGAGCCATATTTTCCATGCTTATGTTGTTGTGTATTTGCAAAACCAAACTCTCTCTTATTTCACTCCTTAAATTTCTGCTCAATTTTGACAACATATCGATAAGAAACTCCTAGTGAGGAGATGCCCAAGAAATCTATCTCTGTTTGGATGTACCTGTACAGGCTACTACAATACCTCAAAACCAAGTGTTTCTTAGAATATTGAATACATGGTTTTGAGCACAAGGTATGGAAGATGTTAGTATACTCTTGCAATATCTATTTTCTCTTATGACGCAAATTCATCCATCTCATATACTGGCCATCATAGCTTCCAATAGGGTAGAAATCCTCCTTGAGGGCATCAACAAAGGCTACCCAGGTGCGTTCTCTTCGAGATGGTGTATATTTATCCGTGGTGTTCCTCTCCTAGTAACCTTCCCACCAAGTGTTGACACGGGGAAGAGATTTAAGGAGCACAAAGGTGATATTTTCACCATCGGAAAATTTTTGGACATAGTAATAACCTTCTAGTAGATTCAACCATTTCTCTAGAACATATGCATCTATCTAGCTTTCAAATAAGGGGATATCAAAATTAACTTGTACATTGAAGGGTGTCACACCTTTGAAATGACTTCTTGTTGAAGATTCCTTGGCCGCCATCGATAGTTGTTGAAGGATATGAATGAAGTTGTCCATCATATCGTTCCTTTGTCGTGCAAGGGTTTCCTCAAGTAACATCTTGAAAGGATTTCCTATTATGTCATCTCTCTTTTCTTTTTCCATGGGAGGTCGCTTGGGCTAGGGAGAGCAGCCGTCCCCAAGCGAAACTAGCTTGAGATACAACTCTTTAGACCATGACCTCTCCGGGGACATGCACCAAGAAATAACAAGGATCAAACTAATCTAATACCACTAATCCGGATTATGTTGAGAAGGAAATGAGATACGAACAAAAATATAACAGAGAACACATAAATACAATGAAACCCAATTTCTATTTATGAATACACTCAATCACAACAAGCATTACATCACACTCCATTGCATGTTCAAAATACCTCATTCACCTCAATTGTATATGAGAGAATGAGAGGAGAATAATTCTCATGATGCATGTGGGATACATTAGTCTAAGTTTACAAAATGTCATAGGCATGTAAAACACTAGGACTTCCTGGGAGATCACCCGTCCTAGTACTACATTCCTCATCAAAAGGGTGAATATCATGATTTATCAAAACCATAGGCTTGAAAATTTTGATTTGGTGGAAAAGGTGGATGGCCACCGAGATCCACCTGGATCAATCCTCCCCCCTTAGGAAGCAAAGGTCTCCATTGCATCAAGGTCCCTTGGGATATGGAAGAAATTTTGCTAAAATATAAACCATGGTGAGCTGCTTGACTTGTTGAAGCAGTTTTCATGCTTGTACTTGGCATTAGCCTATTTAAGGATGTCATGAACCTGTTGTTGGAGGTGTTGGATCCATTCAACAAATCTGGCTGCATGATCTTCCTTGGTCTAAGTGTGGGAGGATTATTGTTGGTTGTGGAGCCTGATTATCTTCCTGATTCAGAGGTCCTTGATTTCAATCGTGTTTATACGCCATGAAGTATTTACACCCCAGAAGTATGTACACTCTTCCATGCGGGGG